>QLPF01008371.1:0-18274 GCA_003314045.1 Hygrophorus pudorinus | reverse complement strand
ACCACGACGCGGAAGGCAGTAGATATCATCTCAGTTCAAGCTGGAGCTTGGAGTGTAGTTCGTCAGATGTTTTTAGTCTTCAGGATTTGAGGCTGAAGCTAATGAAACAAACCCTCCTCTGGGAGGTTTATATACTTTGAGCAGCACGCACGGCGACACGATAGTCATGGAGCATCAGTGACGCGCGCGGAGCTGAGGCTGCCAGTGAAGCATTAAGACTGTCACAGAAAGGCACCCGCCCTTGACGGTGACGCGGTGACGTATGTTGTATGATACAACTGAGTCTGAAAAAATAACCAAGGCACAGGGACGCAGTTTAGGCGGAGAGGCCGAAAGCGTGTAGAGAGAACGATATGATGTGGATGACATGACGGCGGATGAAAGAATGTGAATGAATATAAACCGTGAAGTCCATGATAGAATGAATTATAGTTGCCAGTGAGCGCTTCCCGTGAGATTAAAGGTGGAGGAACAAGTGGACGACGAGCCCGTGGAATTGGGACAGGTCTGGGTACATATGCGTCAGTCAATCAACCAGTACTGACGCACCGTCAACTACCTTCAACCTCCACCAACAATGATGGTCGTCCGGATCTGGCACACCATCCAGTCAACAACCACGCCCACTACCGTCATGTAATGGGGCACGAATGTAAGTGCGAGGTGCAAGCGGCGCCGAGTCGCAGCGTCGGGGACGGCGGCGTATTCGTCGCAACTCCGGCAATCAAAGCTGTTCACTGAGTTGTTCAAGCCCGTATCGCGTCTGGGCGAGTTGCAATACCCGACCATGTCAAAATGAGACACATAAGAGACTCACGCAGACTCACACATCCCCGGACCAGCCAACGAGCAAGAGCAGCACATTGGGATCCCCGCACCGGGACATACTAAGTGACATCCATCATACACCCCCATTTTGCCTGTCGGTGAGTCTTTCCTAGACAGATACTTCAGACGGAGCCGTGGTCTCCTTACGGTAAGTCGTCGTCTTTCAACTTGGCAAGATTGGATCAGCTCGGAGGCCGTCGGGATCTGCCAGAATGACAAACATAGTTACATGTATGACAGGATGAATATTACAGAGTAGCCACGACTATGGTGGTTGCTGTACCATACAGCCATAAAATTAATATTTGGCGAATTCCGAGTCACAGGAAAGACGTACAAGTACAAGGTGGGTCATAATGCATACTAGGATACATAACGACTAGGAGACATGCCTAGGTGCGCATTTTGCATTGTTGCTGTCGAACTTCGTCGAGTAGGTAGCGACCACGTTGAACTTGCATTGCTGTTTGGACTCGACGTTCCACTTCGATTAGTCGAACTTGTCGTAGAGGAGCCATTGCGGTTAAACCCTAGCCAAGGGTACGTGACGGATCCTGGGCGATCATCACTGCTCGCTGAATAGGATCCTGTACTGCCTTGACTCTTGCGTTCATCTGCACGACGCCGGATCTCTTCCTCCCGTTTGCGGAATTCTTCCATCTGTAAATCGTGCTCTTGGTCTTTGGGTCTGGATTCCCTGCGATTCAAGTCCTCTTCGCGTCGTTCAATCTCTTCTTCCCTCCTCCTGATGTATTCCTCCTTCCTTCTGGTCTCCTCCTCCTTTTGGCGTGCTGCCATCTCCTTCCTTCTGGCCTCTTCCTCCTTCCTTCTAGCCTCTTCCTCCTTCCTTCTAACCTCATCCTCTTTCCTTCTAGCCTCATCCTCCTTCCTTCTAGCCTGCTCGTCCAATTCCGCCGCCTGATCCCTTAGCCACCCCACCCCTTCATCCCACCTATTCTCCCCCTCCACACGTCGCCTCGCCTGAGGCTCTGCATCAGTTACCCTCTGTCTCACCAAGTCCTCATGTTCTCTATCGAAGTCGTCAGCTGCATATATCCGTCTATCAAAACGATCGCCTCGCTGGTCATAGCGGACATCCAGTGGTGGTGTTCGCAATCTAGGGTGTCGTATCGGCCATCGGGAGTCAACGTCAAGTGGGTGAGGGGAACGAGGAGAGTCGATTTCAAAGCGAGGATCAGCCAGGGTTCGCAATGGTGTTGGCCGTGCTCTTGCCGTAGGACTTGTCTCATAAGGGCGGTCAGGTTTATCCAAACTGGACGACGGCTTGCTAGCAATTGACCTGGCCGCAGCAGGCGACAGCTGATCTGGCTCCACTGGGCTCTCTGTCGGCTGCAGATTTGACGCTAACCTGCCTGATCTGAGAGAAAGGTGTCCATCAAGACCCAACGGTCTGCTCCCAGAAGATGGAACTGACATCCATGACTTTGAAGGTAACCGTGATGAAGATCTAATGTCCGTCGCATGAAAATTCGATGATAACTGCGGGCTCGGGACAGGTGATATTGATGGAGATCTAGTTAGCTCCGTCGCACGCAAATTTGATGATAACGGCGGGCTAGGCATAGGTGGTAAGTAGTACGCTTCGGTGTCATTTTCTGGTCGAATTTTTGATATTGGCAACACCGGGCGCAGATCGGATGGTTCACCAGCAGTGCTCTGCCAAAAGTCAGTTATCACCTGCCCTTGGTTTCCGTCTTCCCGAGACGTTGGCCAAAGTATCCGCTCTTCGGGTCTGTCTCTTTCCCTCTCATAATTCCCAGCCACACCCACTGAGTTGTGAGGATCTTCTGACACCTGCCTCGGTACGGAGGAACGCCAAGCGCGATCGGTTATCTCATCAAGAGAACGAATCGTAAACCAACTCGTGGTTTGTCTATCATCATCATCATCTGACAGATCCTGCTCTTCCACCAGTGGCTGATGAGGGCCTAAGTGCATGGAATCAAAATCATCTTGACTACTTCCAGTATGTGGACCAGGATCCCGAAGTGAATTCGACGGGAGATAACTGGTTTCACGTGCGACTTTTGTATTCGCCCTCGCACCCCACCGACCACGTTTCTCGCTTTCCTCTTGGATGTTGTCCATAATAGATTTCTGTTCCCTCGAAAGGGACTCTTTCCATTCAGGAGTCATTTGCATACCCGAAGCCCACCGACGCTCCTGTCTTTCGCGCTCAAGTGCAATCTGAAACTGCTCCGCAGCAAGCTTCCGAATATTGCTCAAATTTATTATGTGCTCTTGAGTTAGGCTTTCTCGCTTCACGGAGTCGAGGGGGCACCCCTTCAGCTGGTCGTCAAGATTTGTCTTCGCATCGTCAACCATGTCCCGAAGCCCTTCCTCGATCTGTAATCTGAGATTTGACTTCCATTGTTCGTCAGGTTCGATATCAGTTGGCAGATACGTCGAGCGTGCCATTGGAGGTGTAGAAATGGCCTCGTTCCGTCTAGCAGCTGATTGAACATTGGTTGCCCTCCTATCTGCCATCGATGGAGCTTCCTTTTCATCTGTCATTTGTAGCAACTCTTGATATTTGCGTTCAGTAGCCATGGAATGTCTACGAAGGGCATCGCGGTCGGTCTCGATGTGCAACAGAGACGAAATCAACAGATAGTTGACCCTCAAGTCCTGGTGCTGTGACCACGATGGAACCTTTCAGAATCATGCTCATCAATAATTTCCGGGGTACTCACTTGGTCATGATCTTGAGTCTCCAAGAAAGTGCCGCACTCGTCGACGACAGAGAGGACGTGGGATTTAAGAGAACCATCTGAATTCTGAACGATGCGGGCAATTGAATTTTGAAGTTTTCGAGCTGTAGCGACGTATTCTGAAGTTGCTGTGATATCTGTATCAATGTGGAGCGGCCTGATTTGAAAGCTGTCGAACGGAACCCGGCAAAGTGGGCAAGCCCTTGATATCGACTGGAGACAACTGTAAGCTCAAAGTAAGTCAGTGTTGTTGAAAGACAAGGAACCTCAAATTACATACCCAATGCAAAAGACGTGCCCACAGGGTATCGAATGAGGTGCCTTCAAGACCTTCCCGTAAGGTTCAAAACAAACGTCGCAGGTCGATCTCTGATCAGAAATGAGCATGAGTGCCAGGCGTAATAACGAGAAGGGAAAACACGAGAACCCACCCTCAGTTAATAATAAGTGCCTTATAAAGGTGGACTGATGTGTATCAAGTCGACCTGGCTGGCGCGCTAATTTGAACACGAGGCTGCTGTCAGTGCCTGTCACGGCGAATCTGGTAATATGGACAAGCCTTCAGCTGCAATTGCGAGGACACTCAGGACAGATACAAATCCCGACTTCCAAGAAATCTGTCTGGATGGCGCTCTGGGGAGTTCAATCTGTGTGCTAGAGTTTGGAATTTCACTGGCAGACTTACTAACTTAGGGCCCGATCTTTTTGTTTTCGAAAACGGCATCTGCCAAATTTCAGCCACCGTTTTCGAAAACCGCTCTTTTCCAAGAACTGTCCGGTTTTGCTGCAACTGCGTGACTTTGCGTGACTCACCGCACATTTTCCGTTTTGCTCCTTCCGAGTCGTTGTCTCCAATCGATTCGCAAGCTAACTCATGGCTAAAAGTGTAAAACTTATTTGATGCTCGGGTTGCCTTTGTCTTGTGGGAAGTAGTACGGGCCATATTCAAACAAGTGAGCTTATCGCAAAGTATATGTTGTGACTACCTGTGACAGCCATCCGAAAGCCGTTTTTGAAAACGGAGGGATTTTTGAAAACGGCGCGGCACCGCTTTGGAAACCCAGCAGATCGGGCCCTAATTACACTCTTGAGAATGCCTACAATATAACACGAGGCCCAAGGTCGGGCGACTTGTCTCCGAGGATCCAATGATTCGATATTCAACTTGAATAGCACGTCTTTGGCACAGTGCTTGTTTCTTGTAGTACGTTACTTGTTTACATACTGGAGCAAAGATATCTGACTGGCAATCAATCGTTACACGCGTTACATACAGTAAGTAATACTAATCATACGCCTCAGCGCTGAGCACTGAGCTCATGAGCTGGCTGACAGCGCGTATAAGCAGCGATATTAATCGGACCAAACCAAACCAAGCGAAGCCTTGGGAAACCGAATAACAGACCGACATTGCCCCTTACCATCAGTCATTCCACTAGATACGAGGACTGCTATGGTTGCGTTGAAACTGTTTAGCAGAAGGTCCCGAAAAATCAAGCACCGAGAGAAGGCTGCGAGTGAGCAGTCCACCCCCAGTCCTTCTTCGCATACTATTCCTTCAAGCTGTCCCGTTGGTGTAAAAAGTTGCGGCTGCAAGTTGTTTAACAAGGGTCATCCTCGGAAACTTATAGTTGCATTTGATGGGACCTCAAACAAGTTCGGACTAAAGGTTCTATCTTTCTTACTTCAAACTCGGCATATATGTTGATCTTCGCTCTTCAGAACACCAATGTGGTCGAGCTCTTTGCACGGATTGAAAAATCAGGCGACCAGCGGACATATTACAATAGTGGGATTGGAACCTATGGAAAACCATCCTGGCGCTCCTGGTCGTACTTGAAGATGGTTGCAGAAAATAAAGTCGATCTTGCCATAGCTTGGTAAATATTATCGTGTTTTGCGCCCATAGCTAACAACCTACAAAATCTCTACAGGAACTTTGACAAAATTATTTTAGGTGGTTACCGTTGGCTATCAGAGAATTATCAGCATGGGGATCAAATATTCTTATTCGGTGCGGATTGCCAGCTTCAGTCATTAGTGGTTGGGCTGTGCACACACTAGTAGGATTCAACAGCAACACAGCTGATACAGATGTTATTGTCAGGGTTTTCGCGTGGCGCGTACCAAGCGCGGGTACTCGCAGGAATGATTGAGAAGGTGTGCCCACAATATAACATTTAGTGTTGGTGGATTAACATATGTTTCCGGAATAGGTTGGACTGATATACCCCGGGAATGAAGAGCAGATTCCATTGTATTCCTCACACACTTTTCCCCCCCGCCATTTTCTGATGATTGCACTTTAGTGCCTATGATCTGTATGCAGACTCTGATACTGATGCTAAGGGGAAGAACAAACCGCCGTGCGTTTTGTTGAATCGATGTCGCTGACAGTTCTGAGATATCAATGCAGCAAGGACAGTGAACATTTACCACATGCGATCCGGGGTTTCGTTCAGACTTGGTCGGCGAACGTTAAGCGGGTACTGGGTAGAGTGAGGTATGTCTTGTAGCAGTTACGACTCGATTTTCTCATGCTTTCTTCCTGATCCCAGAGAGGGAGCGGATACGCATGATCCTAAAGAGATGGCACGGCACTTCAAAGAAACCTTCTCCGTACCAGATGTCAGAGTACACTTCATGGGTCTCTGGTTCGTTTCTTTTCCCCTTTCCTCTGGAACGTTCACTTCCCATCATCGTGTGTACCAGGGACACCGTGTCCTCCGTTGGCATCGGTCGGAGCAAAGTTGCACCTCACGTTTATCACCATGACCATATTTGTTTCTTCCGTCATGCCCTGGCCCTGGATGAATGCCGAGTCAAGTTCTTACCTGAATATATCCACGGCGGGGAGTCCTTGATTCCGACGAGCACGTACTACGATTCCAAAAATGACCCTATTCAGAGAATGGTACCACTTAAGGCGAAGCTCCAAGTTGGAGATGAGACTGGCAGAGAATCCAACTCCGAGTATAAAGGTGACGAGGAAAGAGTTCGACCCCGCGTGAAAGAGGTTTGGTTCGCAGGGAGTCACTCGGATGTGTACGTCCGCCTCGAGCTCCTAACCAATTATTCCGACTCAAGCTTTTCCTCTACTCAGCGGCGGCGGTATAAAAATCAATAAGAACCTAGACTTGGGTGATGTGCCTTCACTGTGGATGGCCAACGAGGCAATGATGGCTGGTCTTGAATTGAGGCCCTCAAAGGTGGAATGGGATTGGGGTGAGCTCAGAGACGGAAAGCCACATAAGTCGCTGACAGGCATCTGGCGATTGTTGGAGTGTCTGCCATTTAAACGGCTGACATATAGGACTGCTGAAGAAACTTCACGGTGCGAACAGAGTAGTTGCTTCCTTGACGGACTTTGACAGCGTCTTACCAGGGTTCCCCACATCATGCGAAGCCGGGTCATTAAGCCTGGGCAAAAGATCCACGCTTCAGTTGCCTTCAAGCAACAGTCATACAAACCCCAAGCCATCTTTTCTGACGAAATCAACGGGAAGTCATGGGACACGATCATAGGGAAGGGGAGGAATGACGACCTTGAATGGGCCAACAACCTGGAAGATATCTTGGAAATGGATCTTTTTGATCACTCGCAGGTCGGAACATTGATCGAATTACTAAACCCGAAGGAAGGAAATGCGAAAGACAGTCTGGAGCGCCTAGCTTTCATTGCCCTGTTCGGTACGATGTATCATCATGTTGTTGGTTACTTGTTGGAGCTGACATTCACGGGGCTGAAGACACAGGTATAGAGGCAATCGTGGCTGCAGACAAAAATTTTAGAACCCTTTTGGGACTCCTGAGCGACCCATGTCCAGACATACAAATCATCAGCGCAATCGTTCTGCAAAGGGTATCTCGCTATGGTGAGTTGCGTAATGAAAAGGACTACTCCCTGCTGATTCTCGTTCAGGGTTGGCTGTACGGAGGTTAAAGGACACGAACATTTTAGAAGTGATCAGCACTGCCACACAAACAAGTGATCATTCGGCGGACGGATCTACAAGCAAGCAAAAATTGCAAGCTTTGGGTGTTGCGATACTTGCGAACTTGGATGGAAGCGACCGTAAGGAACTAATTATCAAGACAGTCTACGTCGCTAACGTAGGTGGACGTCACTGGACGAGCAGGTTTCCGGGGTTCTACGCAGGCAATTTTCGTCAAAATGCTCAATGATTTCAGCATCGATTTTGTGCTAGAAGGCTTGAAGAGCTTTGACCCTGTTGTATGTGCTTCTATTGCGCACGCACTGCCCTGTCTTGTAAAATATGGTCTTTGTTCCCCCCTGTCACACAGCATGACGACGAGTAATGACTAACAATTCGCAGGGGAAATTGAGGCTGAAATATGCCAAACCGATGCAATCGCTTCCCTCGCCACGATGTTGACAATCCCGAACGATCGGGTGCAGTCATCTGCCTCGAGAGCCCTTTCGCATCTGGCGAAATATGGTATATGAATACCCTGTTGACTGCGACAAATGTGCTGACCTGTCCTAGGTGAAAGTCGACCAGCTATCATCCAAAGCAATGCCATCGCTTCACTTGCAGCCTTGTTGAGGAGTGAGAACATTTGGGTGCTCTTGTCTGCCTCGGAAGCGCTGTCAGAACTGACGAAATATGGTATATTGGCATTTTTTGACTGCGTCAAACTTGCTAACCTATCCTAGCCGAAGTTCGACGAGCCATTCTTCAAACCGATGCCGTCGCTTCACTTACGGCAATGTTGAGTAGCCCATACTCTGGTGTTCAGTCATCCGGGTCAAAAGCGTTGTCAGAACTGGCGAAATACGGTATAAGAGTCCACCTTCGACTGTCATGCTTGCTGACTTGTCCCAGATGAAATCCAACTAGCCATGGTTGAAAGTGATGCCATCGCCTCTGTTGCAGGCATGTTGAAGAGCCAGGATGAGCTGGTGCAGACGTCTGGCTCCGAAGCTGTCTCAAAGATGGTGAGATATGGTATGTCAGTATGCCCTGCACCGTGGCATGTTTGCTGGATTTTCCTAGATAAACTACGGGCCACCATTCTCGAAACCAATATCGTCACTTCGCTTGCGGACATTCTTAAGGGAGATAGCCTCTGGGCGTTGTTATCTGCCGCCAAAGCGCTGCCAGATTTAGCCAAAATAGGTACACCAGTACCCTTTCGATGGCGGCAAGCTTGCTGAGCTATCATAGATGAAATTCGACAAGCCATCCTACAAACCGACACCATCGCTTCCCTCGCAGCAATGTTGAAGAGCCAGGATAACGTGGTGATGTCATGTGGCTGGAGAGCATTGTCAGAAATGGCTAGATACGGTAGATGATATACTCTTGAGCTCTGACAGCTTTGCTAATGTGTTATAGATAACACCCGAGCAGCGATCTGTCAAGGCGATACCATCAATTCTCTCATAGCATTGCTAGAAAGCCTGGACCATTTGGTGCGATCATTTGGTGGGACAGCACTCTTGGAGCTCGCAAGATACAGTATGTGAATTACTCTTCAACTTCACAAATTTGCTGAACTGTCTTAGATGACACTCGAATGGCTCTGCTCCAGACCGTTGCGTTTTCTTCATTTGTAACGATGCTGAAGAGCCAGGACAATATAGCAAAATTATTTGGGTGTAAAGCGGTGTTAGAGATGGCGGAATACCGTATTTGATTTCTCTTACGAGTGCGACAAGCTTGCTGACCGATTCTAGCTGAAATTCAAATTGTCATCCCCCAAACCAAGGTTATTACTTCCTTGGCGGCGATGATGAAGGCCCAGGACCATACAGTGTGTTCGGCTGGCTTTGATGCCTTGTCAAAGCTCGCAAAATACTGTATGCGACCGCTCCGGCTCCTCCGAGAACTCGCTGACCGGTCCTAGATGATATTCAGACAGCTGTCATCGAATCCGATGCCATCACCTCCCTGGCGACCATGCTGAACGGTCCAGACTCCAACGCAAAGCTTGGCTGGAAAATATTGATGGAGCTAGCCAAATATGGTATTACTTTTCCTCCAGCAACGTTTAGCTTGTTGACGTGTCCTAGATAAAATTCGACGAGCCATTCCGCAAACCGGTGCTATTGTTTCCCTAACGACGAAGCTGAATCATGAAGACAGTCGTGTGGGGTCATTTGCCTGGTCAGCACTCTCTGAGCTGGCAAAATACGGTATATGAGCTACCCTGCGGTTTCGACAGGTGTGCTGAGCTTTCCTAGATGAGATCCGACCAACGGTCTTCCAAAGCGACGCCATCGTCTCCTTTGTGGGGATGTTGAGGAGCCAGAAGCATTCGGTACGGTTACTGGGCAGGATAGCGCTGTCAGAGCTGGCAAGATATAGTACATGAGTCACATTACGACCGCGGAAACCTGGCTGACCTTGTCCTAGATGAATGCGGAGCAGCATTGCTCCAGACTGATGTGATCGCCGCCCTCGCAGCGATGCTGGAGAGCCAGCATAATGTGCCAACGTCATTTGGCTGGGGCGCACGGGAACTGGGTATAGACTTCTCCTCCTACCGCGACAGGCTTGCTGATCTGTCCCTAGATGAAATTCGACCAGCCATAGCGTCAATACTTACAGCAATGTTCAAAAACCAGCACCATTCAACACATTCTTGTGGCTGCAGAGCGCTCTCGACGTTGGCGGGACACGGTACCTGAGGTCTCCTTTAGCTTCAGCAGCCTTGCTGACCCGTCATAGATGGAATTCAACCGGTTATCCTCCAAACTGGCGCGATCGCCTCCCTGGCGGCGATGTTCCAGAACCATGATGACGTGGTGGAATCATGTGGCTCGAGAACTCTTTTTGAATTAGTAAAATATGGTAATTAGATTGGTTGCCCTGCTACTCCGCTAACCTTGCTCACTTGTCCTAGGTGAAATTCGACCAGCCATCCTCCAATCGGGTATTATCGTCGCCCTCACGGCGATGTTGAAGAGCCAGAACCATGTGACGCGGTCATTTGGCGGGACAGCGCTTTCAGAGCTGGCAAGATATGGTATATGCTGCACCGTTCTTCGACTGCAACAAGTTTACTCACCCAGCCTAGATGATGGCCGGGAAGCTTTACTCCGCACCGATGTAATCGCCATCTATGCAGCCATGCTGGAGAACCAGGACGGTGATGTGAGGACATTTGGTTGGAGAGCTCTGTCAGAGATGGCAAAATATGGTATATCAGCATTTTCTTGCAGTGTTCGGCTTGCTGATCCATCCTAGATGAGGTCCGACCGGCCATCTTCCAAACCGGTGCCATCGTATCCCTTGCGGCAATGTTGGAGAGTCAGAATCACGCAGTGCGCTCATTTGGCGGGACAGCACTTTCGGAGTTGGCAAGATATGGTACATGCTATATCCCTCTTCGACCGTGATAAACTTGCTGATCTGTCCTAGATGAAACTCGAGTAGCTTTCTTCCACACTGATATGATCGCCAACTTTGCAGCCATGCTGGAGAGTAAGCACGATGATACAAGAACATTTGGTTGGAGAGCTCTGTCAGAGATGGCAAAATATGGTATGATAGTTCCTTTTGCACCGGTTGGCTTACTGATCCATCCCAGATGAGGTCCGACCGGCCATCTTCCAAACCGGTGCCATCGTATCCCTTGCGGCGATGTTGGAGAGCCAGAATCACATAGTGCGCTCATTTGGCGGGACAGCACTTTCGGAGTTGGCCAGATACGGTATCTATGCTACATCCCTCTTCGACTGTGATAAGGTTGCTGATTTGTCCTAGATGAAACTGGAGTAGCTTTCTTCCGCACCGATATGATAGGCAACTTTGCGGCTATGCTGGAGAGTAAGCACGATGAAGCAAGAACATTTGCTTGGGGTGTCTTGTCAGAGATGGCGCAACATGGTATATAAGTTTTCCCTTTGCAACATTTAGTATACTGATCTATCCTAGATGAAGTCCGACCAGCCATCTTCCAGACCGGAGCCATCGAATCCCTTGCAGCGATGTTGACGAGCCAGAATCGTGCAGTGTGGTCATTTGGCGGGACAGCGCTTTCAGAGCTGGCAAGATACGGTCTGTACTGCTCTTCCGCTGCAGGAGGCTTGCTGACCTGTCTTAGAGGATGCTCGAGCAGCTTTACTCCGCACCGATATGATGGCCAACTTTGTGGCGATGCTGAAGAACCAGGACGATGAGGTAAGGACATCTGGTTGGAACGCTCTGTCTGAGATGGCAAAATATGGTATACGAGCTTCTCCTCTTGCAGCTTTTAGCTTACCAATCTATCGTAGACGAAATTCGACGAGTCATTCCTCCAAGCGGGATAATTGTGTCCCTTTCGGCGATGTTGAAGAGCCAGAACCACGCAGTATGGTCATTTGGCGGGACAGCGCTTTCAGAGTTGTCAAGATATCGTACATGCCATACCGCTCTTCGACTGTGACAAGCTTGCTGATCTCTCCTAGATGAAACTCGAGCAGCTTTTCTATGCACTGATGTGATCGCCAATTATGCAGCAATGTTGGAGAATCAGGACAACGAGGTAAGGACATTTGGTTGGAGAGCTCTGTCGCAGATGGCAGAATATGGTATGAGTTTTCCCCTTGCAACGTTTACCTTGCTCAGGCTGATCTATCCTAGCTGAGATCCGACCGGCCATCTTCCAAACCGGAGCCATTGAGTCGCTTGCGGCGATGTTGGAGAGCGAGGACCATGCCATGCGCTCATTTGGCAAGACAGCTCTGTCAGAGCTGACAACATACGGTATGTGCCTTACCTCGCTTTGGCTATGTCAAGTTTTCTGTGCTGACCTGTCTTAGATGAAACTCGAGTAGCTTTCCTCCGCACCGATATGATGGCCAACTTTGCGGCTATGCTGGAGAGTAAGCACGATGAAACAAGGTCATTTGGTTGGAGCGTCCTGTCAGAGATGACACAATATGGTATATAAGTTTTCCCCTTGCAACATTTAGCATACTGATCTATCCTAGATGACCTTCGTTCGGCCGTCTTCCGAACTGGTGCCATCGTGACCCTCACGACGATGTTGAAGAGCTGCAACCATTTCGTGTGGTCATGTGGTGGGACTGTGCTGTTGGAGCTAGCAGGATATGGTATATGCTGCACGGTTCATTGACTGTGACAAACATGTTGACCTGTCTTAGATGAGACTCGAGCAGCTTTCCTCGACACTGATGTGATCCCCAATTTTGCGTCTATGCTGGAGAGCCAAGACAACGGGGTAAGGATGTTTGGTTGGAGATCTCTGTCGCAAATGGCAAAATATGGTATTTGAGTTTTTCCTCTTGCAGTGTTTAGTTTGCTGATCTATGTTAGATGATATTCGACGAGCCATTCTGCAAACTGGTGTTATTGTATCCCTGGCGATGATGTTGGACAAGGAAGATGTTCGTGCAGGGTTATTTGCCTGGTCCGCACTGTCGGAGCTGGCAAAATACAGTATGACCTACCCTGCTAATCTGTCGTGTTTGCTGACCCATAACAGATGAGGCCCGACTGGCCATCTTCCAAACCGGAGCCATCGAATCCCTTGCAGCGATGTTGACGAGCCAGAACCGTGCAGTGTGGTCATTTGGCGGGACAGCGCTTTCAGAGCTGGCAAAATACGGTATGTACTGCTCTTCCGCTGCAGGAGGCTTGCTGACCTGTCTTAGAGGATGCTCGAGCAGCTTTACTCCGCACCGAGATGTTGACCAACTTTGCGGGTATGCTGGAGGATCGGGACAATGAGGTAAGGACATTTGGTTGGAAAGCTCTGTCGCAGATGGCAAAATATGGTATGAGTTTTCCCCTTGCAGTGTTTGCCTTGCTCAGGCTGATGTATCCTAGATGAGATCCGACCGGCCATCTTCCAAACCGGAGCCATCGAGTCCCTTGCAGCGATGTTGACGAGCCAGAACCGTGCAGTGTGGTCATTTGGCGGGACAGCGCTTTCAGAGCTGGCAAGATACGGTCTGTACTGCTCGTCGACTGCAGCAAGCTTGCTGACCTGTTTTAGAGGATGCTCGAGCAGCTTTACTCCGCACCGATATGATCACCAACTATGCGACGATGCTGACGAACCAGGACGATGAGGTAAGGACATCTGGTTGGAAAGCTCTGTCTGAGATGGCAAAATATGGTATACGAGCTTCTCCTCTTGCAGCTTTTAGCTTACCAATCTATCGTAGACGAAATTCGACGAGTCATTCCTCGAAGTGGTGCAATTGTGTCCCTTTCGGCGATGTTGAAGAGCCAGAACCACGCAGTATGGTCATTTGGCGGGACAGCGCTATCAGAGTTGTCAAGATATGGTATATCCTGTGCCGATCTTTGACTGACCAGCTTGCTGATCGGTCCTAGATGAAGCTCGAGCAGCTTTCCTCCACACTGATGTGTTGACCAACTTTGCGGGTATGCTAGAGAACCGGGCCAATGAGGTAAGGACATTCGGTTGGAGAGCTCTGTCGCAGATGACAAAATATGGTATGAGTTTTCCCCCTGCAGTGTTTACCTTGCTCAGGATGATCCACCCTAGATGAGATCCGACCGGCCATCTTCCAAACCGGAGCCATCGAGTCCCTTGCAGCGATGTTGACGAGCCAGAACCGTGCAGTGTGGTCATTTGGCGGGACAGCGCTTTCAGAGCTGGCAAGATACGGTCTGTACTGCTCGTCGACTGCAGCAAGCTTGCTGACCTGTTTTAGAGGATGCTCGAGCAGCTTTACTCCGCACCGATATGATCACCAACTATGCGACGATGCTGACGAACCAGGACGATGAGGTAAGGACATCTGGTTGGAAAGCTCTGTCTGAGATGGCAAAATATGGTATACGAGCTTCTCCTCTTGCGGCGCTTAGCTTACGCAACTGTCGTAGACGAAATTCGACGTGTCATTCCGCAAACTGCTGCTATCACGTCTCTTGCGACGATGTTAAAAAGCCACCGCCATGTGTTGCGATCATTTGGCGGGACAGCACTGTTAGAGCTAGTAATGTATGGTATGTCCTGTACCGCATTTTGGCAGTGACATGCTTGATGACCTGTTCGTAGATGAGATTCGAGCAGCTTTTCTCAGTACGGATGTGATTGCCAACTTTGCGTCTATGCTAGAGAGTCAGGAGAACGAGGTAAGGATATTTGGTTGGAGATCTCTGTCCCAAATGGCAAAATACGGTATTTGAGTTTTCCTCTCATAGCGCCTCGCTTGTTGATCTTTCTCAGATGAAATTCGACGAGTCATTCCGAGAAGTTGTGTGATCCCATCTCTTTCGGCGATGCTGGACAGCCACAACCATTTCTTGAGATCATTTGGAGGGACAGCGCTGTTAGAACTAGCAAGATATGGTATATCCTATGCCGCACTTCGGCTGCGAGAAACTTGCTGACATGTCGTAGATGAAACTCGAGCAGCCTTACTCCAAACGGATACCATCGCCAAATTTGCGATAATGTTGGAGAGTCCAGACCATGAAGCACGGTCGTTTGCTTGGCTTGTACTATCAGGAATGGCAAAATATGGTACCCCAATAATTTCTCAGACTGTGACACGTTTACTAAACTGTCCCAGACGAAATTCGATCAGCCATCCTCCATACCGGTGCCATCGTCAAGCTCGTGGCAATGTTAGACAATCCAGTCTTTGAGGTGAAGTCATTCGGATGGTCCGCGCTATTACAACTGGGCAAATACGGTAGGAGATACCCTTGAATACGACTAGTTTGCTAATATCTAAATGATGAAATTTGAGTAGCCTTGTTCCAGTTCCAGGTGGTCACCTCTTTTGCCGCGATGCTGGAGAGCCACGACGATGCAGTCAAAGTATTTGGGTTGAGAGCACTGTCATATGTGGTGGACTACAGTAAATGAGATTTCTTCTCCTCGCAGCGCCAAGTTCGCTGATTCATCCTAGATGAGATTCGACGGGTCATTCCGAAAACCAGTGCCCTCGTATCTCTTACGGCGATATTGAACAGCCAGAATCATTCGATGCAGTCATTGAGCCAGACAACACTGTCAAGGTTGGCAAAATATGGTATATGAGCCACGTTTTAATTTTAGTTAGTCTGCTAATCTGTCCCAGATGAAATTCGACCAGCCATCATCCATGCCCATGCCATTGCCTCTCTTGCGATGATGTTAAAGAACCGTTTAAAGCAGTCATTTGGCTGGAGAGCGCTGGCTGAGATGGTGAAATATGGTAATTGACTTCTCCTTCGACTGTGGCAAGCTTGTTAACCAGTCCTAGCGGACATCCGAGCAGCGTTGTTGCAGACTGACGCCCTCGTCTCCCTTGCAGCACTGCTGAACGCTGCAGACTTTGAGGTGAATTTCTTTGGCTGGAAAGCATTGTCAGAGCTGATGAAATATGGTATTTGCATACTCCTTCGACTGCGACAGGCTTACTGACCCATCCCAGATGACATTCGACCGACCATCCTCCAAACCGATACCATGGTCTCCCTCGCGGCAATGTTGAAGAGCCAGAACCATTCAATGCAGTCAATGGGCGGGAGAGCATTGTCTGAGTTGGTAATATATGGTATATCACTTACCACCCTTCCCGGCCACAAGCTGACCTGTCGCAGACGATACTCGAACAGCATTGCTCCAGACTGATGCAATCGCCTCCTTGGTGGAAATGCTGGAAAGCCACGACGATGGGGCAAAGTCGTTTGTTTGGAGAACCATATCAGAAATGGCAAAATACGGTAAGTTTCCTTCTGACACCGCGAAACTCGCTAATCTAGTCTAGATAAAATTCGGCTGGCTATCGTCCAAACCGGTGCCATCTCCTCCCTTGCAACGAGGTTGCACAGTCAGGACTTTGTGGTAAAATCATTTGGTTGGAAGGCGTTGTCGGAGCTGATGCAAAATGGTATTTGAGAACTTCTTCGACTGCGATAAGCTTGCTGACCCATGCCAGATGACATTCGACCAGCTATCCTCCAAACCGATACCCTGGTCTCCCTTGCCAAGATGTTGGAGTGCCAGAACCATTTGGTGCGGTCATTTGGCGGGAGGGCGCTGTCAGAGCTGGCAAAATATGGTAATATCACTTACCACCCTTCGACTGCCACGAACTCGCTGATCTATCTCATCTCAGATGACCTTCGAGCAGCCATCCTCCAAACCGATGCCATCATCTGCCTGGCAACGATGCTGAACAGCCAAGACTTGGAGATTCAGTCGCTTGGCTCATCAACGCTATCAGATATGGCAAAACACAGTATAAAAGTTACTCTTTCATTACAACAGGCTTACTGACAGTTTCTAGATGACATTAGACTAGCCATACTCCAAACCAATACTATCACCTCCCTTGCGTCGATGCTGAAGAACAAGACCCATTCAGTACTTTCAATTGGAAGCAGAGCGCTGTCAGAGATGTCAAAATACGGTATGCGAGTGGCTCCGCCACTGCGAGCAGCTCCCTGACATGTCCTAGATAATCTTCGGACATCTGTCGTCCAAACCGATGCCATCCCTTCGCTGGCTATGATGTTGGAGAGTCATGCAGCAAAGTTGCTTGGGTGGAGAGTGCTGTCCGACTTGGTGAAATATGGTATTTGAATTTTCCTCCGTTTGTGTCACGCTTGCTGACCTCTCTTAGCTGACATCCGAACAGCATTGCTCCAGACCAGTGCCATCGTCTGCCTAGCGGAGATGCTCAACAGCGATGACTTTGAAGTGAAGTCATTTGGTTCGTCGGCACTATCAGACATGGCAAAATATAGTACTTGAGTTACCCTTCGATTGTGACAAGGTTGCTGATCTATCTTAGATGACATCCAGCCAGCCATCATCCAAACCGGTGCCCTCGTCTCCCTTGCGGCGCTGCTGAACACTCCAGACTTTGAGGTGAATTTCTTCGGCTGGAAAGCATTGTCAGAACTGGCGTACTACGGTATTTCAGTACTACTCCTTTAGCTGCGACAAGTTTTCTAACCCATCCCAGATAACATTCGACCAGCCATCCTCCAAACCGATACCATGACCTCCCTGACGACGATGTTGAGGAGCCAGAACCATTTGGCGCGGTCATTTGGCGGGAGGGCGCTATCAGAGCTAGCCATATATGGTAAATTTCGTACCACCCTTCGACTACCACGAGCTTGCTGACCCATCTCAGATGATATTCGACCGGCCATCCTCCAAACGGATGCCATCACCTCCCTTTCGGCGTTGCTGAAGGACCAGAACCATTCAGTATTCTCAGTTGGCTGGAGATTGCTCTCAGATTTAGCGAAATACGGTACATGTGTTCCATATCTCGGCCGGTGAGCTTTCTGACCCGTCCTAGATGCAATTCGACCAGCCATCCTCCAAACCGATGCCATTTCCTCCCTTGCAGCACTGGTAGAGACAGGCCAGGACGACGCAAGAAAGTCATTTGGCTGCAAAGCGCTGTCAGAGTTGGCAACATATGGTATTTAAATTGGCTGAGAGTCTGAGACTGGTTTGCTCACCAGTCTTAGATGTTATTCGACCGGTCATCATCC
Source organism: Hygrophorus pudorinus (assembly GCA_003314045.1). Taxonomy (NCBI): domain Eukaryota; kingdom Fungi; phylum Basidiomycota; class Agaricomycetes; order Agaricales; family Hygrophoraceae; genus Hygrophorus; species Hygrophorus pudorinus. Next base: position 258 of record QLPF01008371.1, on the reverse strand, counting down.
AAACCGTTGCGGCCATGTTGAAGAGCCATGACGAGTCGTGTGGTTGGAGATTGCTCTCAGATTTGGCGAAATACGGTATAAGTCTTCCATCTCACTTGCGGCAAGTTTGCTGACTCGTCCTAGATGCAAATCGGCCGGCCATTCTCCAAACAGATGCTATTCCCTCCCTTGTCGTAATGGTAGAAACAGGCCGGGACGATGCAAAAAAGTTATTTGGCTGCCGAGCCCTGTCAGAGTTGGCGACATACGGTATTTAAA
>QLPF01008368.1:2007-16875 GCA_003314045.1 Hygrophorus pudorinus | reverse complement strand
CACCGCATACTACTAGTTATTTCATCTACGCAATGGAGGAACATCGGTATACCTCAACAGCTCTCTGTAAGGCCCTAGTATGTCACCAAATTTATTCAGCTGATGTCAAACATCATCAGCCGACATTGTATCAGCTCCAAAACACATTTATTTTGACCTGGACGACGACTCGGACTCAAACATGGCTGGGTTAGAGTTTGAGGCCAGTCCGGACATTTATAGTTTTGGTAAGCCTCTTGAGATCCTCTCTTTCATGGTGATGCTAAACCTTGTGAAGAGGACATTCAGTCCCATTCGGAGGACATTTTCTCTGCCAGTCCCAGCTCTCAACCTCGGGACCCTAACTATGGCGATAACACCCTCATGGACCTCGATTCTAAAGGTAGTGAGGTCAATAATCTGCTTACCCAAACAGAGGTACATACTGATACCGGCTTCACTCAGGCCGACAGACGCTGGTTTTTCGGTGAGTCAGAATGCACCATTTGATAATGATTCTAAATCGATGTGTATATAGACATCGGGATCTCGGGTGTCACCGGAGCGTCAAACAGTCTCATTGACGATGAAGCTGACAAGGAATTCAATTTTGGCATGCCGGTGCCCGCACAGGGTAAGTTTTCACCTTTATTGACAGGTCGATCACTGAACGACTGGTCGATTTTATTAGGGCTGGACTTGCCTTCACTGAGTCCTCCTCAGGTGAAGGGGGAGATAGACATGGGTGAAGTCCAGGATAATGACAATTACTTCTCCTTCGGCTCCGCTGTCTCCTCGTCGTACCCAGATGCTGAGGATGACAATGAGTTTTCTTTCAGCCCCCCTGTCTCCTTGCCGTACCCCAATGCCGAGGATGATGATGATGAATTGTCTTTCGGCCCACCGGTCTCCTCGCTGTACCCTGACAACGAAGTGGAGGAAGACGAATTCTCCTGCGGGCCAGCTCTACCATGTCTGGACGACGCCACAGCTCCCGACTATGAGGAAGAGGAGTTCTCATTCGGCCCTCCTGTCCACATAGAGACGGACACACCGATGGTGGGGAGTATCGAGGCCATGGCTTCACAGCTTTGCGGGCCAGCTCTACCATGTCCGGACAATGCCACAGATCCCGACTATGAGGAAGAGGAGTTCTCATTTGGGCCTCCCGTCCACAGAGAGACGGACACACCGACGGTGGGGAGTATCAAGGCCATGGCTTCATAGCTTTGGGACACCCTTCCGCCACTCATTCGGGATGTCCAGGCTGACGAATTGGCCAACATGGCACTGAGCCAGCTGTCAAATGGCCATCACATTCAAGCATCCCTGCTACTGCAGGACATGCATCGCTCGGTGGCCATTCTTCACTTCCAAGACTGCGCCATGCAGAAGGTTGAGAATTTGCTCTGAAGATGCAAAACTGTGGAGAACAGGAAGGAGACAGACTAATTGTGAAGGACAGAGGGTGATGTATAGTTACAATAGTGTTGTAGTATTATAATTGTAAAATCAAGCTACTAAACATTACATTCGTGTAAACCGAGGGGGAATAGGTGGCACATGAGACACCAAAGCAAGTAGACTGCAACCAAAGCCAACAACCGTGTTGCAGAAGTTTATAATAGTTGTTCCAGATGCCAAGACATGGTGCATGTTCAATGGGAAAATGACATATCGGCCAATGGCACTGGAATATGAGCCGACCAATCTCAAATGAAAAATTCAATGATGAGAATGTGGGCCAATCCATCTCCCATTGAATAATGCAATATTGGCCGACCCATCTATAATGAAGCAAGTCAATGTGGGCCGATCCATCTCCAATGAGAAAGTCAGATATTGGCCCACCCATCTCTAATGAGAAAGTGAACTATTGGCCCATCCATCTCCAATGGGATAATGCAATGTCAGCCCACCCATCATTAATGAGAAAGTCACATATCAGCCGATCCATCTCCAACGAGAAAACTCAATGTCGGCCAACCCATCTCTAACAAGAAAGTAACATATTGGCTGATTCATCTCCAATGGGATAATGTAATGTCAGCCGACCCATCTTCAATGGGAAACCTCAATGTTGGCCGACCCATCTCTAACAAGAAAGTGACATATCGGCTGATCCATCTCCAATGGGAAACCTCAATGTCGGCCAACCCATCTCTAATGAGAAAGTAACATATCGGCTGATCCATCTCCCATGAGAAACCTCAATGTCGGCCAACCCATCATTAACGGGAAACTGAAATATCATCTCCAATGAAGCACCTCAATATCGGCCGACCCATCTTCAATGAGAAGATGCAATATCAGCCGATCCATTGTCCATTAAAACCTCTCATTGTCCTCATCGGCCAACTCATCATTTACGACTACAATACTTTTCTCGGCTGACCCATCTTTCATGATGACAATACTATTGTCAGCCAGTCCATCATTTACAACTACAATAATCATGTCGGCCGATTCATCTTTAACGACTACAATACTAATGTCGGCTGATGTCTGCTGTCCCATCTCTCCACTGGGACAATTATTCTCGGACTCAATGGTACGATCTACCGACGACGGTCAGCCCTTATCATGGGGTTCCCGGGACTGGGGATGAAGTTTGCATACAACTCAGGCACAGTGGTTGGATTTAGTGGCAAAATCTTATGTCACGGAGTATCTCACTGCGAGGGAGATCGGGTTTGTCTTGCTTATTATATGAGAGACAAAGTACATGAGACGATGGGAGTTGAGGCGGCACAGTGGATGAAACACCAGTACTATGACATATAATACCTTGGTAGAATATCAGTAATAATGATAACCAAATCTAAGCTGCATGGTATCATCCATCCCGGTGAAGTGTGTGGATGGCAGATGTGTTTGGCCCAATAAGCTGAACATTTGTGAATGCCGACTGGCATTGATGCACTGAAGTGAGCCGATGAAACAACTGCTGCTCCTGTGCCCATGCCTGAAGATAACCTAATGCTGATGGCACTGAGGACCGACCCAACCAAGCTGTTGAGAGGGCCGATCCTTAACCAATGGTATGTGAACCGGACATTGCCATTACACCTATATTACACAATGATCACATGGGCTACACACCTTTCCTTGCAACCGCCATCATGTCATCAGAACAAGACTTCCTATACATTCTAACGTGATTTTGTCACTGTCGGCTCCCCCATCTTAGATGGGTCCAGGTAACTGGAAGGTGTGGCAGTGTTCTCAGACTCAATAACACAAGGGCCACATCACCAAGTCGCACCACTTCTAACTCGGCCACTCTCTAGCTACACATAATGATTCTCACTATCGCAATGTTGGACTGTGGCATTAACCAAGGTGCAGCTTTGCTGTGCTATAGCATGGTGTACTATAATTAATTTATGTGTGCTCTACAGTCGCCTTGTTGTCAATTTTCATTCTCACAAACTTTGCCTTGGTCTCTGCGATCTCCTCTTCGCCATACCCCACCTTTCTTTTTAGTTTCCTGGGTGGTTTCTTGATGGTTACTTGTCTTCTGAGTCTGGCCACAGTAGCATTCTGTGTCTTTTCAGCAAAACCTGTATGTTATTTAGCGGTTCACAGACTCACCTGGGTGTGTGAGCAATCCATGAGTGTAACGCTTCACAATAGGCTGGATAGTTTGAAGTTGCCTCCCCTCAGCGGTATCACTAGTAATGACATTTGGATCTCAACAATGTCGCCAACCTGTATTTTGATAGGTGGTGCGGGTAGGAATCTGTTGGCATTAATGTATGTTATTTGGCTTAATAAATGATGTTGTGAACTTACTTTTGTTCTCCGTTCTGGTTTGTGACTCACTTGTAGTAGCATACAAGGTTGTCCTCTCCATGGTAGAGGTTTGTGTGTGTGGCTTTCGCCAAAATTGACATGGGGTCTATGTCGCTCCCGAGTTCATACTCTTTTTCTTGTTCACCATTCTTTTTGATAGAGAAATATGTGTTAGATATGTCCAAGGTCATGTACTCGCCATTTTTCGCTGTGGTCATCTGGTTCTGGAGTTTGTTTTGGCTGACATATCGGCTAAACAAAGCATAGAATTTTGATATGTTGTCCAACACCTTGTCGAAAGACAGTGTCTCCAGACCAGTGATGGAAAGGCCTTGGCGTATGAATGGTAAGCCTTTGTTGTTAGGTCTGATATGAGATGATCATTAATCAAGTGGATAACAAGGTTATCAGTTGGATTGACCCTATTTTGTCCCTAAACGGCGGTAACTCGTCTCGCCGAACGACAATCCCTTGAACGCTAACGACTACTTCTTCCCTGTCATTCGTAGATATACTAGTATCTTGCTGGCCTGTGTCGTTCGAGCACTCTGATCTGTGGACGAGACACAAAGTCGGGGGGGTTCCAACACTTATCACATTGTACTTGTGTTCCCAATTGTCTGTCTACACAATGTCCTCATTTTGCATGCAGAAGTCGGAAAAAGTGGTATGAAAACTTGCCTTGCACATATTTGACAATTGTAATCCTGCATAGGGACTATCTGCCCTGGCATGGGCCGTGGCTTCAAGTGATTCTGCTATTGGTGGCATTTTCAGTCTGATAGGCTACGTGTCATTGTTGTCCATCTCTTACCTGCAGCTCCCCCATTGTAATGTTGATCCATCGTGTGGGCAAGCTTTGAGGGACTGGCCCGCTGTTCTGTGCTCCCTTATATATTGTTCCAAGTGCTGATCCTTCTGCTTTTATTTCTACTATGGCCCTAAACACGTCCATGTTGGTTGGCTGATGTGCCTACATACATTGTGAGTGTTCATTCATTTACAAGTTTACAAATTGATATCTGCTTTCATCTCGACATGTAAGCTATACATTGCTAGCATTCTTAAACTGATCTTTTTTCTTTAGATTATGTTCTGCTTCTCGCATGCCTACCTACATATATTTTGTTTCTGGATCATTTGCATCTTGCATCATTGTTCAAGACCTTCGAATGTGTAGATCTGTGACCTGTGTCCATTTGCTGCACGACACTCTTCGATTGTCATTTTTTCTTGGTCAATCAGTTCTAATTGCTGTTCATGTGCACCGTCGCTGCATGTACGTTGTAAGTGTTTATTCATGGGTGTAAGCTACAAATAGGTGGTATTCTTGAGTTGATATTGTTTTCTTTAGAATTTCTTTTGCTTCTCGTGACATGTGCATACCTACATATATTTTGTTTCTGGATCATTCACATCTTGCATCATTGTTCAAGACCTTCAAATGTGTGGATCCCTGACCTGTATCTGCTTGCCGCACAATGCTCTTCGATCATTGTTTTTTTCTTGGTCAATCAGTTCTAATTGCCGTTTATGTACATCATCCATGTTGGCCGGATGTACATTGTAAGTGTTTTTTCACCGGCATAAGCTACAGATGGGCGGTATTGTTGAGTTGATATCTTTTTCTTTAGAATATCTTTCGCTTTTTGCAATGTGTGCGCACCTATATATTTCATTTTCAAATCATTCAAGACCTTCAAATGTGCAGATCCCTGATCTGTGTCCATTTGCCGCACAACACGCTTCGTTCGTAGGTTCGGTGGAATTGGATGTCAGCCTTTCTCTTGATGATGATATCTTGTGATTGTTGAGCACATCACTTGGCTAATGAGTTCAAAACCATTTGTGTTATCCGCATGCATGGAATTTATTGAGGCCTGGTGATAAATTACATTGTATGTGGTGTATGTCCTATGTTGCAATTTCTGTTTTGTATTCTTGATTCTTGTGCTGTGCAAAATCAGATTGATATTGGTTACCCATTAAGTTCACAGACTTGATTTGAACTGCACCTAAGTGCAACCAAGTTCAATTTTTGGTGACAAGTTGACTTGGACATACTTATAAAAAGGTAGTACTGTACGATGTTGCCATCCCCAGTTCTCCATTTTGACACTACACTTGTTGTCTAAAGTGTTGATACTGTCTTTCCCCATTGTGACTATGACTCCCAAAAGAAGGTTTGTACCGTGCCCAGTTGTGAAGAATGTGTTATTCACTGACCATCCGTTTGTTGCAGCTCCCGCAAATCTCCCCAAAAAGCCAGGGCACCAAGTAATGATGTTGGTTCCGAAGCTGAGCTGTCAGTGTTTGTCGTTACACCATCTCTTGTCCTATTTACCCATATTGTCTGATTTGTTTCACCTTACAAGTCCTTTGGTGAAGATCACCGAAAGAAGCAATAAAAGGAAAGCTGATGATGATGGGTCTGAGTCAGTTGCGGTGTGTCTCTTTTTGATATGACTAATTCTCTGTTATTAGTGCCAGTGTAAACATGTCACCTTCCAAGAAGAAAAACTGCGGTACTGCCCAGATCCCCTGCTTTCGATGCCCAGCCCGCCTTTTCGTCTAGGTATGTTGTTTGCATGACACAGCGCAGCTTTTGCTGATGCCATCGTTCAAGTGCACGAGGTTCTACATTGTTCAATGTTTCTGACAGCATTCAATTTGGCACTGTGGGAGAAGACAGGTGTGTCATGGTCTTTTCTTCTCTCTGAAATAGCTTGTATTGATTGTATAATTCTTGTTTAGTGAGGACATACATGTTGCACCTCTTTCGCCTTCTCTGGTTATTCTTGATAGTCAGACACGAAGGTATTGCATCTTGGTTTCCTCAGCACTATTCTGCCATCTGTCTGATTCAAACCTTTAGCCAAAAACCCTCTGAGAAAGCTCAGTATATGTCAGGGACTTCCATCTCTGCACCAGATCGTGATGTGTGAAGTGAGAGCCTGTTGACAGTACAACATGAGTCTGTGTTTGTCAATCTGCCTGAGGTTTATCTTGAAGCTTGTGCTTTAGCCCGGATTTAAAACATAGTGTGTGTCGGAAAAATATTCTTGATCTGCTGGATAGTGGAGGTTTGGATTCTTGCAATGACAAGAAAAAGTATGTGTCCCTCGACCTCCGTGTATTTGGGTATCCTGATGTGAATCCCAGCAACAATCTCTTGCATGACGATCTGAGTGATGACCCCACTTCTGATCCTGCAACTCCACAAAAAGCATCCAAGGCCCTTGTTGCTGACAAGGGTTCAAATACGCAGTCACCTGCCAAAGAACCACTTTTCGTGAACATATCTTCAGGGGATGAATTGTCAATCCCTACTCCACGTCGTCCTTCAGTCAAAAAAAGGTTGTCGATCCTTCAAAAGCATCCAAGGCCCTTATTGCAGATAGGGGTTCAAATATGCAGTTGGCTGCCAAAGAATCACCTTTCGTGAACATATTTTCAGATGATGAATCATTGATCCCTACTCCATGTTGTCCTTCGGTCAAAGAAAAAGTTGTTGCAGTGTCTTTGGGCGACGAGTCGGACCCGCCCCCATGGCCTACGAAACGATCTCTTGTCCACACTGTGCAGGCGCATTTGATGCCATCCTCAACTCACAAGCAAGCGGCTTCCAATTTTAAATTAGACCAGCCATTGACACCCACAAAACGTCCTGCTGATGCTCTGAAGGAACATTCAGCAACATCCTCACTAGTCATGAACCCTGTTGTTATCTCTTCAGACATCCATCAAGGTATATCGTCCAAAAAACGGTTAATTCTTTGTATTGTGGCTCTCTCAATTTATTTACTGAACTCCTCTGTGTCTTGCAGTGTCATGATTGGTGAGAACACTGGTCACGATATGAGTGATGACTTGTGAGTTATTTCAATTATGTATTTTTACCCTCGGATCATTCACTTCTCATGGCTGTTGCAATGTAGATCGATGCTGGCACTTGGGCGTGCAAAGCTGAAGGGGAAATCGCCTGCAAAGCAGGATGTTCTTGCTGTGCATTGGGAAGACAGCTTGTAAGTGTGATATGGCTATCTACTTGATCCTCTTGGCTCATTCCTTGTGTTTTTTTCGTGCATATACAAATCCCTCTCGGGTCACTTCTCGCAATTGTGCTGATCGCTGCCGCTAGGTCTATTGCGAAGTTTCATGATATATCTATGGGTTCCCGAATCACTCAAAGCATGTTAGTTTCTCTTGCTGCTGGACATTCTTGTGTAAAATGTGATACTTTGTTCTCAGTATTTTCTATTGAAAAACCCACCACCCCCAAGTGCAAAGAATGAAGCAAAGTCAAGGTGGAGCATAACTCAAATGCACAGGTGAATGTAAACACCTGTGAGGTTGCTGAAATTGATTCTTTCCCTCCAGCACCACTTGATGACAAACTATCATATTCCATTATATCAGGTGCTTGCAAAAAGATGTCCCCGTGTGCTATTGAGGAAGCAGGTTGTGCTGTGTGTGGGAAGCTTGTATCGGTAGAAAAGTTGAGTCGATTGAAACATGTCAAAAACTTGCTCAGTGTCTTGTGTGCTCCAGGCATCACTTGGACTGAAAGGTGAAAAGCTTTGGACAAGATTAAGGAGTACAATGGACCAGTCTTGGATTATGAATGCAACCAGATTTGTGATCCTTGTAGGATTGCAGTCTGCAATAACAAAGTGCCTCGAGATGCATTGGCACAAGGTTTTTGGATCGGTAAGGTACCCCCTCAATTGTCGTGCCTGAGATTCATGGAGAAAATGTTGATTGCCCGTGTTAGGCATACTTGCTGTTTTGTTCGAATTTCCACTGGCATGCAGAAAATGACTGCTAATGCTATTGCATTTGAGTCCCCGGTTCCTAAGATATATGCACAACTTCCACCTCCAAAAGCAGACATGGAAGAAGTTTTGGCTATACTTTACACAGGACCTTGCAAACCCGTTGAACCTGATTTCAAATGGACACCTCTTTTGGTAAGACGTAATCATGTTGCTAGAGCCCTCAAGTGGCTGAAATTGAATCATGCTGACTACGCTGATATTGACATATCAGATTCAAACCTACAGGAGTATCCAGAAGACATGCTGCCAGTGTTGGTGGAATATAAGCCATCCACCGATAACAAAATACCTGAGGGGACCAGTGTTTTCAACGGGGAGGACAAACAGGGAACGGACAAATGTGAATGCCCCTTCATTGTCCACGGGTTGACTTCTGAAAATCTAGATACAATGTTTGTTAGCGCAATCGAAGCTCGAGGCATACAGCATCTAAACAGTGGCGGTAAAATGCTGGCAATCGGACATAGTGAAAAGCTTGAATCCATGTGGAATAATCCCCAGCTGTATCCTCGACTTTTTCCGTGGCTATTTCCATATGGAAAGGGAGGCATAGGTTCTACTGATGAAAGAATTTCTGACAAAATGCACAAGCAGCATCTAATGTTGTACCACGATAAATGCTTCCAGACAGATGTCAACTTCCCTTTTGTTGCATTTAGCCATGAGCAAGTTAAGTTGAGTACCTTGCAAAGCTGGCTAGTCGCTGAAAGAAAAAGGTTTAGTGAAATTACACAAAGGTTGTTAGATTTAGATCAATCTGTACTTGAACGTGTAACTGCTAAGATGGTAAAAGGAGATATTGTGAAACCAGAGACTGAGGCCAAGACTGCTTGTTTCCAAGTGCTGAAAGACCGTGATCCAATTGCTGGAAAGGTGCATGGTTCTACCACCAGTAAAAAATACATGTGTAACGAGATTTGGTCGCTGGTTGCACATCGCGGTGCACCTGCATGGTATATCACTTTGTCACCGGCAGATCTAAACCATCCTATATGTATTTATTGGGCAGATACAAAGGAAACATTCGAGCCACATCTTCTAGATTACAACAAACGGTCAACCTTGCTGTCTTGCAATCCAGCTGCAGCCACTCGGTTTTTTCATTTTATTGTTCAAACCTTTATTACTGAAGTGCTGGGAGTCAATGCCAATCATCGTGGTTTGTACGGTGACACAAGTGCTTACTATGGGATGGTCAAACAGCAGGGTTGCCTGATGCTGCATCTACATTTACTTCTTTGGCTTCATGGTTGTCTGAATCTGCAAGAGCTGCGAGACAAGATTCTCGGTGCAGATTCTGAATGGCAAGAAAAGTTGATTGCATGGTTGGAGAGCTGCCAGATTGGTGAGTTCATGACGGGATCTCACAAGGAAGTTATCGCCAATGTGAATAACCGATCCAAGTTGGCCGATTACAAGGTCCTGACCCAGACTATGCCAGAAGCCCCTCCACCAGAATGTGCTGGACATGTTGGGGACAACTGTCAAAATTGTGAAGCTCTCAAGTCTTGGTGGGTACGTTTCAAAGACACCGTGGATGACCTTCTCAGTAGAACAAATATTCACAGTTGTACAAGAAGCTTGAACAAAGATGGTACTCACAACAAAAAACACCAATATGTTGGTTGCCTTGAAAACATATGGCAAAAGTGTAAAGCCTGTTTTCCGAGAGCGACTTATGCCCAAAGCGAGATAGATGCTGAAACAGGCTCCCTCAATCTGAAGAAATGTGAGCCATGGATGAACAGTGTAACACCCATACTTACATACCTGTTCCGGTGCAACACTGACACCACTAGCTTGGCTTCAGGTACTGCCATCAAAGGTGTTGTGTTGTATGTGTCCGATTACATCACTAAATCATCACTCAAAACCCATGTCATGTTTGACTCCATAAAAGCTGTTTTCTCAAACAACCGTGAAATGATTGGTGGCAGTCTGCTTAGCAAGGAAAAGGCCCAGCAGTTGATGATGAAAATTGTGAATCTCTTGTCAACTAAAATGGAGATGGGCACTCCTATGATCTGTATGTATTCACTTGGAAATCCCGACCATTATACTGATCATGTATTCATCAACTTTTATTGGAAGAGTTATGTGACAGAAGCACGTCGTGTATGGCATCCTGAAGACGAACAATTTTCTCCTGAGGAGATTGCCATTATTAAACATGGAGGTAAGCTGGTTGGTTTATCTCCTGTGTTTGATTACATTCATAGATCCAGAGAACTTGAAAGCATGACTCTTTATGAGTGGATCTGCCGTTGCACTTGTGTTAAAGTTGCCACTGGCACTTCGAAAAAAAACAAGAGGAAAAAGGTGAAAAAAGCAAAAGCTGAATGTGATAACATCGAAAACAATGAACATGTTATTTTCCAGGATCTCTCTAGCGCTGGTGACAAGAGCTTCGCAACTCATCATTCTAGTGTGGAGCAGGTCAGCCAGAAAGCCCAGCATGACAACAAGTTTGGTTTCTTACCAGATCACCCGCTCTGCGATACTCATGTTACAAGGGTAGCGAGTGTCAATTTCACTGTAATCCCTAACTTCATTGGTGCAATCCTGCCTAGATGTGATGCAGGTGACCGTGAGTATTACTATTCCACAATGCTTACCTTGTTCCTGCCATGGCACAGCAGACTCAACCTAAAGTTGGAAGACAAAACTTGGGACAAAACTTTCACCAGTCATGAATTCACAGCTAGACAAACTGAGCTAATCAAAAACTTCAATATCCATTATAAATGCTTGGACATGAGAGACGACTACAGAGCTCAACTAAAAAAGGGTGCAGTGGCTGTTCCGAACTGGGACGATGACACCCTCTGCATGCTCAGGGAATCTTCTGTAAGAGACGACAACTATATCGGTAATAGTAATTTGAATTTGGAAGAAGACTTACCAATAGAGATCCTCAGACTGGGCAAGAGAGAGTTGAAACGGCAGCGAGATATGGCCATTATGAAAAGTGTAATGACAAATGCTGGTTGGACAATGGAGCATCCCGAAATGGCCGTGGAAGTGCATCCCACAAATCCTATGCATGTGCTCAGTGGAAGTGACTGGAAAGGTGAAGTACAGTGAAAGCGGCAAACATTGATTGATGCTCGTAGCCAGAACATCCTGGCAACCAAGGCTAGTTCTTCAGATGCAACTTCAGGGACCGGTAAGTATATTACAAATCAAGTCAAGATTGTAGACAAAGCATACCTAGAGAGGCACTTTGATGCCGGGGAAAATCAATCAGCAATAGATACCACTGCTGTGGAGTTTCGACTAAACAAGGAGCAAGAACAAGCTGGCCAACCATGCTGTAAGTCCTTATGCAGAAGAATTGAAGTTATACATCGGGGGAATGGGTGGGACAGGTAAATCACAGGTCTTGAAAGCTTTGTCATGCTATTTCGCCCTTCAGGGAGAATCTCACCGATTTATTATTGTAGCTCCTACAGGTAGTGCAGCAGTGTTGCTCGGCGGATCCACTTACCATTATATGTTGGGTATTAGCGATAGAAATAAAGGTGCTGATGTCACCCAGATTTGTTCAAGGCTATGAGGGGTTGAATATGTTTTCTTAGACGAAGTGTCCATGTTATCGGCTCGGGATTTGTATAAAATTAGTGCCCGCCTGGCTCATGTACTTAATTCTCCTGACATTGCTTTTGGAGGCATGAACATGATCTTCACTGGCGATTTCGCTCAGCTACCACCGGCAGTGGGTGGGGAGACCGTATCACTTTTTAGTCGACATATCAGAGCCATAGGTACTGATTTGAAGTCACAGGAAGCAGCCATCAGTAAAGCTCTCTGGCACCAGATCACAAGCGTTGTCATACTATGTGAGAACATGTGTCAGAAATCACAAAGCTTGGGAGACTCCAAACTATGTAGCACACTCAAAAACATGTGATATAAAGCCTGCACCCTTGAGGACATTGATTTCCTTAGGACACGGATATCCAGATCAGGCCTTGGACACCCATCAGTTTGCCATGAGGAGTTCTGAAATATTCCCATTATTACCACCTTGAATGTCCACAAAAATGAGATCAACAGGCTAGGTTCAATCAGATTCGCTAATGAAACGAATCAATTGCTCATTGATTTCTATTCCGAAGACATTACAAAAGTGACGAATAAAGGTGCCGACGACAAACCACTGTGTGATGCTTTGGTATGCAATGTCACCTCCCTCCCAGAAACCATCCAGAAACATCTCTGGAACCAACCTCATTCTGCTACCAGCAAACACATACCAGGTAAGCTTTCATTGTGTGTAGGTATGCCTGTCATGATACAATGCAATGTTGCTACTGAGCTATGTATAATGAAAGGTCAGGAAGGAGTCGTGTGTGGCTGGCAATCGGTCAAGGGCTTAGAAGGTCAGCGAATGTTGGATACTCTGTTTGTAAAACTTAATAACCCTCCATCTTTGGTCAAATTCAACGGTCTCCCTGATAATGTGGTTCCACTTTCACATAGCTCTAGCACATTGTATTGTAGTTTGCAGGATTATTCTCAATTATATATTTCTCACAGTCAGGTAGAAGTTCTACCTAACTTTGCAATGACAGATTACATGTCTCAGGGTAAAACAAGGGTGTGCAACGTCATAGATCTCCACAACAGTAGAACTCACCAATCATATTATACAGCCCTTTTGTGTAGTGCATCAGCCACTGGTACGTGCATACTACAGGGGTTTGATTCTCGAAATGTGACAGCTGGAGCTTTGAGGCAAGAGTTTCGAGAGCTGGAGCTCTTGGACAAAATTTCTAAGCTCCATTTTGAAGGATGTCTGCATGAATCTGTGATGGGGGACAGACGCAATGGGCTTATTAAATTGTTCCGAGCATGGAAAGGAGCTCATTACATGCTGCAAATTGTCCATAAAGCGATCAGGTGGTCCACCAAGGATCTGTTGACTGAGCCAGAGATTGAAGAACTATCATGGCAGTTTGCCAGCATTGACAAGCAAGACAACAACCGAGAAACGATTCAAAAGAAAGCTGCCACTGACACACCAAAGAAATCTAAGTTCCCGATTCCTATCAATGTGCCTGGTAACAACAACACATTGGTGCCTGCAACCCCGAGCAGTTCTTCATTGCATGCAGGTAAAAACCTTGAATTAGTCAAGAATAAAAGAAAAGCTAGCAAAACAAATTACAAGTTGCGAGATACAAGACCAGTGAAAAGGACAAAATGTTACCATTTGGAATTGGCCAACCAACAAGCTGTTATCACCATGGCAATCCCAACCGGAACAAGGTGGAGTGAAAATAGCTGTGCGTACGACTCGGTGATTAGCATACTACATGCTATATGGGAATCTGATACCACAAACTGGTTGGCTGCATTTGATAATATGAATTCAGACTTGCTCAGGGGACTTGCTAGAGGCTTTGTGGATCACAAAAATGGTAAGACATCGCTGGAGGCAGTGTGAGACCGTTTAAGGCAACAATTGCATCTACTTCATTGCAAATTGCAATGGGGAAGATATTGTTCTGTGTTAAATGTTTTGCTGACTACGGATGTTGAAGTGACAATCTGTGAAGCAGTTTGTACTGATTGTCAAGCACAACCCAGTGGCATTTATTCTGTTAATTGTAGTACTCTTTTGCTTGTGGGAATGATCCAGCATCACTCCGTGGCTGCTTGGATGGAAGATTTGACAGAACTGCCCAGACATAAATGCAAGATCTGTCAACAACATCTGGTTCTGAACAGCAGTTATACTATGATTCCACCCTTGCTTGCTGTGGACTTTTCAAGTGGGAAACCACATATTAACTCTAGCATTTACCTATACAAATATGAAAAGTGTTACAGGTTTGAACTGAAAGGCATAATTTACTATGGTTCAGGTCCTTCACTTCTCGTGTAGTGAACAGCTGATGACATGGTACCATGATGGCATGGAGACAGGCATAGATTTACTATATGAGGGGCTTTTATCTCACTTGGACAATCAGGGAATTTGTGACACAAGAGTAGCCATAGCTGCAATATATATCCGAGTTTATTAATTCAAAAATCGGACTCGTTCCTCCCATGCGTGCAATGGCCCACCCCTCTAGTAAACAATTGACTGTGTACATGTATCTATCACAAATGCCAGGCAGATCATACCCCACGTGTCCTACCCAACCATCACCGTCACCATCACCACCAAACACATGATACCCCACCGCTCTGCTGCACGATGTCGGAGATACTGTGCAGTTGCAGGTATCCGGCGATGGCGATGACG
>QLPF01008366.1:0-15942 GCA_003314045.1 Hygrophorus pudorinus | reverse complement strand
CTTGGTCGTGCCGAAGAGGTGGATAGTATGTGTTTGCGTTCAAGATCATGATGTGGCGTGAGCTGCGGCGGGCCGGGTGGTCGCTGTCTGTGGTACAAGAGGATGGTTGTCTATCTCGCAACACGAGTATTCTACCGCCGAAGATCATGCTGATCATCATTTCGCATGTGCTGGAGGGTAGTCAAATTCTCTGAGCTCAACCGTGACGAACGCGACTCCCCCATGGGTATGGCCCGAGGATCCGATACAAACGGATTATGCATGGTACTGATACCGACTACAGGGTGCTTCAACTTTGCAATGGAACACGGATGTCCGTATAGGCTCCGCACCCCAGATACAACAATCAAGATAGAACGCACACATTTGGAGGCGGTCTGAGTAGAAGCACCAAGACAGATTGATGAGCAAGCTTACTTCCGTGGATGATATCCGGGCTGCGGCTCCGTATCCGAGCTTGCATTACGGTTGCAACGTAAGAACGCGCTGTCAGGCTCAGCGACTCCGGGTATACTCAAGCAAGCGTTGCAGGGGGGGTGGGGTGGGGTGTTATCCTCAAGATTACCTCATCTAACACGCACTTCCACATGAGCGTTTACGCAGAGGTGGCCAAAATCAATTCATGACGGATGTTGCATTCCAGAATGACAATACACAGACACATCCCACAATCCTCGTCTCCGAATTCATATTCCTATAAACCCCAAAACTGTGAGTCCATAAATAACGATAATTAAGACGCCAGAAATCGTACCTAGTCCACCTGGATTGCCCGCTTGACGCGCCGGAACATGCGTGGGTGCTCGCGCTCAGCACGAGGATAGTACCGAGTTTCGATCTGCGTGACATCGTTCGATCGGGGTACAGCTACCGCTCCGGCACAAGAGAGGAAGGCGGCAAGAAAGAGGGTGACGATGGAGAATTTCATGATTTCGTAGTGAAGTTCTGAAGGATACACAAGACCGAGCTCGTGGAGAAGGATGATAAAAGGCGGAAGACGGGTGAAAGGGGGAAGACCAAGCTTGGAAAATATGGGATCAGACGGCTAAGTCCTTTTATAACTGCTGTGGCAATCACAGGCATTGTGCTGTGACACTATTGTGACAGAACCTTGGCGATTGTTGTCACAACGTGACAGTTTCTCATTGTCGTGTCACGCCGATTCTGACTGGCATTCGGTTGTCCTTTTGGGTCCAGCTGGATTGGCCTGATTGTACAAAGTCTACTAACAGCTTTGCATTGTCCTTTTAGTATTCTGTGAATGACTAGGATACTTATATTCCGCCTATTTTTCCCCGGTCCGATCCCCTTCAATTGCACCACGTAGTACGTATGTCGTAAAACTTATCAAAAACCGACACACTGACGTCCGCACTCTACTTCAGGATGCATCAGTACGACAAAAATATGGACGCCAGTGTTTTACCACCAATTCCAATGTCACCACCGAAAAATCCTCATAGATCTAGACCCCGTCGGTCCAAGGAACGGGAATTTCCCTCCACCTCCGCTCGCGAGCTCGTGCGTCTTTTGATACACGAAGAACGCGAAGCACAGGATCTCCAGAGGGTGTTACTTAACCTCAGCGAACAGCTCAGGGCCGAGAAACATCGCGCAGACGAGGCCGAACTGCGTGCAAAGGAAACGGCTACACACTTTAAGACTCTTAACGATGCCAGGATGTCTGCCCTGCAGGAAACGGCAAAGGTGAACGAGGAGCTTAAGCTGTATAAAGTGCAGCTCGAGACGGCGCAGAGGGAGATTTTCAAAGCTCAGGACGTGCTCAAGGCGGTGGATGCCCAAAGACTCAGTGCAGAGCTGGACGCTGCCAAGTCACGCAGCACTGCGAGGAGACTTCAACATGAAAGGGCCGTCGAAAAGGCCAAAGAGGAAGGACGAAGGATAGGGTTCCAAGAAGGTATCGAGAGAGGTAAACTGATGGTCTTCCAACGAGCTCGATACGGATCTTCCGTGGAGGGACTGTACCCTGAAGACTTTGAACTCGAAAACGCCATTCTTGCGCCGGACGAATACTACGCGGATTCCAACACTCCTCCAGAGACCGTCCCAGCACGGGAGTCCGACACAGGCACTCTCGTCACACCTACACCTATACCCCAGCCAGTACAGGACCACGTCCCTCCCATCATTGTACATAACGTTGCTCCTACCCCTCGTCATGCGCCTGTCAGCGTGCCCCTAGATGGATTTATCCCTGCAACAGGAAATGACTCCGTAATACATCTTCCACCGCCCCATGAACTAGCACCGCCACCCCCTACCCCGCGTCGTTCCCCTTCTCCCCCTCTTCCACCAATCCCCCAGGACGAAGAGCCCGTTCTGATGATCCCGGAGCCCAATTCGTCCTCCCGTCGGTCTTTGACCGCCACACCGCGTGCCGCACGTCCCCAGTACTCTCCCGAATCGAATTCTACAACAATATCCCAATTCGACATTGTCAGCACGCCGACAGAGTATGCTCCGAGGAATGTTAGAGGAAGCCCGCTGAGCGTCATACCGGAAGTTCTGAGCACCCATGCGAGTCCGTACCGTGACCCCTCCGTTGTGAGTAGCATGGGACATTGTACTGTACTAGACTGAGGTCTTTTTTTATTAGAATGCTAGCTCGTCAAAGCTCCCACAGATGACGACGCCATCGCCGCGTGCCAATGCCGTGAACCTTGAGGACAACGCTCGTCGACAAGGCCCATATCATTGGGCAAGAGAATCATTTGATTCCTCCGACTCAAGCGACATACCACTACCCCACAATGACAAAAAGCACATAGAACGTCGTGGGAGCCATTCGACAGCCAGTTCCGTTCCCGGCATAACCATCCAACCACCCGTACTCGTCCTTCCTTGTCCTATTCTGTCGCGTGCTGACGTCCTATATAGTCCCGGCCACAATCCAACATGTCAGGCAACACCCTCGGGAACTCGGGCACCACGCCTCGCATGGGTGAATTTCTGAGCCCTGCTGATGCCGACCGGCCAATGCCCCTTCCGACGAGCAGCCCCACTACGCGGTCCAAAGTCCCTCTCCCATCTACAAGCAGTAGTGCCCCGATCATTTTAGCAAATGACGAGCTTCCCCCGGGCTTCGTGCCGAGCACGAACGGCTTCACGCCAGGACCGCTGACGGGATCTACCCTGACGCAGACGTTGCCTTCGGGGAGTCCCATGCCGGGGGAGTTCCCTGCGTCGAGTACTTCTTACGTCAATGAGTCTATGGGAAGTAATGGGCAGAGAACGCCGGGGGTGGGGCGAAGTGCCCGATCATCGAATGATGTGGTCATTCCGATTCCATCTTCGGCGATGTATGGTGCCGTGGACTCGGACGATGAGGTGTCGTCGAGCCTTTCGAGTCTTGATTCGTTGACGACGCCGCCGCCGGGCCGGGTGAAGAAGCCGCGGTCGGCGGGGAGACGCAGTGCGGCTTCTGGGGGGTCGGGCGGGTTCGGGTACATGTACGCATCGTCCGGGGGTGGAAAGCCGGGGCCGGGGAGTAGGGCTGGTGCAAAGGTGAGTTTATTTCGAAACTGTGTTGTGTTGGTGAGAGTTCACGCGTTAACGTGGCGCTTGTCAGACCTGAGATGTTTATCTCCTCATGATGACTGTTTACGACGCTTATGATTGCAAGACGAGGACGCACGTATGCTCGATATGTATATAGGGTCTCGACGCTGGGCAGGGCTTGTATAGATTAGACATGTACAGTGCGATTTTCATACGTTCTTGAAGATGTATCGAGGGTGTGGTATCACATGCGAAGGTTATTAAACCCACTGTATCACCGCGTTCTGCCCAACGAAATAGAGCCTCTGTCGAACTCACGCCCTCGGGTTTAGATGAGACCACGTCGAAGCTTGGAAGTCCGAGGTTTGTGTTACACGCGCACTGGCAGGAAAAGTGAATGCTGAGCGCTCAGCAATAAATCGATTGTTAGCTGAGAAAGATTCCAAAAACCCGGAAATTATGAGCGACTTGACGTGCCGAGGCATTATACAAAAAACGAGGATTCGTCTCTGGTGTCGGTGCTGGGCGAGAAGGTAAGCTCAGGTACATATGAGAGCTAAGAGCGCTTACGCCACGCCAATCAACGGTCGCTGTGACGCGAAAGGGCGATAGAGATGGGGAAGGTAGTACACCCGTACGGGCGAGACAAGTTCAATATCTCAGACGGGCCCAAAGTTCGTACACGACGTGCAGTCCCGGATCTGTAACCCCACCGAATAACCAAGACGGTATTTGCAAGGGAAGTAGAAGATCATCGAGAGTTCGACTGCCCGTTGATTTACATAAAGGACCGGCCGTGCCCGATGAGCCAGGACAGAAAATATTGCCAAAAGTCGACACGAGGTTACGGCTAAATTCAGGCTATTCGCTGCATGGTGGTGAGCATCTGGTGAGCGGTTATAGGCGGCTATATGAAGCCGTGGACCATATACGGCCGTTCGCTATCAAGTGATAACATTACTTACATGATAAGGTGAACGTTTTCGACGTGGGATGCATTCCTGTGAAGACCCGGTCGGTGTGTAGCGAATCATTTTGAGACTTCGTCCAGGAGGCAAGGTCGTCTCCGTACGGGCACGTGTGTACGAGAGCTGTGCCAGAGGCCGTGCTGTTATCGAGGTCGGCGACTATATGAAATATTACAATATTTCCCATCCATGTCCGTGTCCGTGTGCATGGGACCCCCTCCGCCCCCTATAAATATGCGTGCATTCTAAGACCGGCGTCGGTCACGGTGAATCTCCGCGAAGCCCTATGACCAGGATCAGAAATTCTGGTGCGATTATCACATGGACGGCCGTGAGTTTTCGGGTTCTATTTAGGCTGGACGAACGGGCGGCACTGGCAGCACTGGTTAAGGCTGGCAGTGCAGTGCAAGGGTCTTAGGCGAAAATTAAATAATTATGTAATCCACTTCTGCTTTTGCTTCCGCCCACTCAGTGTTGCCAGACCAAAAGTCTCTGCGAAGGCAAAGACTCCGAGTGACTACCACGGTCCTGTCTCAGGAATAAGTGTTGCATATATTGTAAATATTCCAGGTTCTTGACTTCTAACTCCTCAAGTGCAACCGTTCAAGGCGCTGAAATCCACCTCTTTGTTCATTTAGATCGGACGACTTGCCGTCTCGGACTGATTGTTCTGAGCACGACATCTTGCTTGCGCTCATTGCGCTATCATGCCTGTGCCATTGCGGAGCAATAAAGCGGAAGCAAAGTATAACGTCACCACAGACTGTATGTAACATCGTTGTGCTCTTTTGTGTTCTCATTTACATGTTGGCATCTCCCGACAGTCCCCCACCTCGGCTTGCACTCTGCCGCCGCAACGGGAAACATTGGTCTCGTCAAGTATGCGCTTTCTCATGGCCAGCCTATCAATTCTGTTCTCGATGGGGTTTTGCCTTTGCATGCCGCGTGTTCGGGCGGAAACGATCTGGTTGTCAAATTGTTGATTCAAAACGGGGCGGACGTCAATGCGCCCAGGTGAGCGGTAGACTCTCATTCATTGGTATCTGCACGCATCTGTAAATGTTTGGTGTCGGGACTTGCTCGTATGATATAATTTGTCTTAGTTACTGACAAAGACCGGGCACCAGATTACCACGGCGTTATTTCAACGACAGAAACCGTGACGCATCGGCGCCCATTGTTGGGACATCCGGATCGACACCCCTGCATTTCGCCGCCGCGAACGGCCACACCAGAGTTATATCGACTCTCCTGCACCACGGCGCCCATGCAAATCGTGCGGATAAACATGGCATTACGCCGGAGATGCTCGCGCGGCAGAACGGCGCACTCGAATGTGCTGATATTTTGAGGGACTGGTTGCTAAATAAGGACAAAGATCTTCGAGAACGACGTGTCGCACAAGCCGATTATATTGCCGCTTCTACCGCTTTAGAGCGAGGGGCAGCGCCTATCGAGATGCCTGAAGGCTCTTCGCGAAAACGTGTGCATGTGAAACGCTCCATCGACAACGCCCTCACTATATGGAAAGCCTCCTCTTCCTTTGCGAGACCTGCTGCCCCTCCCACTACGTCAATTCGCTGTCAAAGTAACCCGCCGTCGCCCGTCTCTACGCCTTTTGGCCAATATTCATTTTATCCTGTAGATTCTGTTTCCAACCCTGACTTGTTTGACCGTCGACCCTCTCTTCCACAGTTATTCCTTGATCCTCCCGCCAAGCCCACTTCCTCCGATTCTGACCACCGAAGACCACGGTCAGCAGGGGTGGGCGCAGAGCAGTCGTCGAGCAGCTCAAGAAATCCCTCACGAAAGCTAGGTTCGAAATACTCGTTGCTGCATCTTTTCAAGAAAGGTCAGACAAGTCCGGAGACGTCCCCCTCCCCCGGTCCCTATCTGGCACCTGAGCGCCTCTACCGCAACAAATTCTCAGCTGCCTCTGCCTCTGCCTTGCCCATCCCGATTCCCGGATCTGGTTCCCCCTCATCCTCATCCAACAACATTCCCCTCCCATCATCATCCTCACCGAGCGAATCCTCACCCCTGGCCAGATATCGAAGTCGAATAGGAAGCGATACGAGCACGCACGGCCCTTTTGCCATGGAAATGCATAACGCGATGACACAACCGCAGACGAGAGACCGTTCCGCTTCCGGTGCCAGCAGAAGTGGGTTGTTCGACGACGAAGTCATCGTCGAGCGGTCTAGCAGTCCGCTCATACCGCACGGGATATTGCGAAGTCACAATCGCTCGGCATCCTCAGGCCAGTCGTCGGGACAGCTTGGAGCCAAGTCTTCTTTCCGCGCCCTACGATTCGAGTCGTCATCTTCGTCGATTTCGAAGACGTATGCCGCTGGTCGCTTTCACAGGGATTCGAATACAGGTTCGAATCCCTCCGTGGGCTTGCGGGGCAGCAATAGCACCACCTCTCTGAAGCGGAGGGACGAGGCGAGCCCTCGGCGGAGGCTAAGCAAACGGATCCCTGAGTCTGCACCTGCGACCACGGTCGATTTCGTGGAAAGCCCTCCTGGGGTTGCTGATCTGGACGATGAAGAGGAATATGGTAAACAGATTACGCGGCCCCATGACGTGACGGAGGAACCCAACGCTCGTTTGGCTGCCCTGCGCAGGGAAGGACGGTCCAGGGGTCAATCATTTACTTCTTCAAATTCGTCCCTCTCACCAGTCATTCTCCCGGACGCTGAGGATGCTTCCAATGGCGCGGAGTTCCCGTTCAGCATCAATCAGCCGCCGCCATTGGATGTGGATAACCAGCATCTCGCAGTTCCGTCGAGTGATAATAGGGCGCGAGGGGATTCGGTTAGCAGCGCTAGCACGGACGGGAGCAATAATCCTCAGCTCAGTTCAAGTGGGACCACCGGCAGCAGCATTACGACCCCGGGGCTTTCGCCGCTGTACACGACATTACGTGAACGCCGGCCGTCTTTGTCACCGTTGAAGCCACCCGAATTGAACCTTTCTGAGCCTAGCCCAGCTACGGAGGACAGCTCTCTTCTATCTTCTGAGACTCTCCGAGCTGGTCTCTCCGAACGGCGTTCCCGCAACCCCCTCGATATCAGTATCCGTTCCATCTCTTCGCATGCTCAGGCCGAGGCGCTGGTCCAGCGTGCGCAGAAATCCATTCTCGAGATGGCGGACCAGCCTCCGCCGCAAGATGAGCCACTGAAGAGTGCGGGCTTGGACGGAGGGTGGACACCCCTTAGTGCGAAATTGGCTGCTTATGGCGAGAGTCTGGCCATTGAGAGGAGGCTGAAGAAGGAGGAGGAAGAACGAAGGCTGAACACGGAGGATGCAGATGATGTTGATGTTGAGGAGAAGCCGCCTGCCGAAGAGTCTCCGACTGACGCCATTCTGCGGGAAGGCGTGCAAAGTGCCCCGGTTGGTGGGTCACGGGTCGGGAAGCGTCGTCGAACGGGCCTTGACAGGCAATTCAGTTTGGAACATTCATATCGCACGAAAGTGCACGTGCCAAAACGGCCGAACACCAGCGGTGGGTTATCCACTGAGAGTCGTGAGTCTCGTTCCTTGCCCCCCTGTTCCATGGTACTGATGGCGTTTCGCTGCAGTCGCATCGCCTAGTGCTCCAAGCTCAGAGCTTCCCGTTACCCCCGCCATTCAATCATCATCGACACCTATAACCGACTCCCCACCTGGCACTTACACCGAATGCACCGTCTCCTCACAACCGCACCGCCCGCCCTCACCCCCTCACACTCACACTCACCCGAAACCCAAAGGCGCTGATGCCGAATACCGGTATCACACCCTCCACTCGCCCACGCCCAACAGCCTCGTTCGGAGCCCCTCGGGGGACACCGAGTCTCTGCCTCTGTCGACGGCGCCGACGCCACCCAATGGTATGTTGCCCGGTCGGGACTCGCGTGATAATGCGCGGCATATTGCTAGCGCGAGTAAGTTGACGCGGATGGGGTTCGCGGCGAGTCCTGATGGGACGCGTGGGCAAGCTGGGGGCAAGCGGTTTGGGCTCAAGTCGTTGATGCAATCACTCACGGGGAAATCGTGACCACTGGGTAATCCCCTCCCCTGTTCCGTACTACTGCTCACCTTTCGCTTGTTTGTTGTCGACATATCATGATACCGTGTGCTGTGTATTTGTATTTTGTATTTCTGTTTCTTTTTTGGCGGTTCTCATCGTTATCACTCTGATTTATTCTGTTGCGCGTATGTGGCTTTTTGGATGTATGGTATTATATGGGTCATTATGCTGAGCAAATTTCTCTTCATGTATGATATTTGCCCGTAGTTGCATCTAAGACTGGTCATGCACCGGTCATGTGCATTTATTTATTTTACAAAAAAAAAAAGTTGCATGCATGGTTTCTCGGAGTTCGCCGTTAGCACTCGCTCTTATTTGTCCCTTTGTTTGTTCGTATCTAGATTTGCAGCCAACGATAATGGCAGAGATGATTGGCTCAGAACATATGCCGGTGTCAGACAAGCAACGGGCAAACGCCCATCGTTATGAAACCAACTGTCAACTTTCACCATGCAACCTCTTAGGACAAATACTGGCACAGTGAATGCCCAATACTCAATCTTCAACGAGGTTCACGGGGATCAACACAACTATGACTTCCATAGTAACAATGGTACCCATCCGTTATAAGTTATAATCACATATTCCTAAGCACTCATTTGTTATCACAGCGCCACTTGAAAAGCTTGCAGCCAATGCTGTTGCGGATGCGCGGTACAACTCTCGTCCACGCTCTACCCAACCGTGCGAACCGGGTACTCGAACTGACATTCAGGGGAAGGCGGAAGCTTGGGCATTGGATGTAAACGAATCCTCGGTATGTTGGCTCCACGGCAAGGCAGGAACGGGCAAATCAGCCATTGCACAAAGTATCTCAAGAACGTTTGCGGAGAAGGGCCAACTCGCGGCCAGCTTCTGCTTCAGTCGAGACGATGAGAAGTGTAGCAACGCAGAATACGTAGTCGCAACCATCGCCTACCAGCTCACCGAATCCATTCCTGGTATGGAGCGTCCGGTCTGCGATGCTCTGAGACATGACATTCTGAACAAGGAGATAGCGGAGCAATGGCGGAAGCTGGTCGTGGAGCCCCTGCAGTCGGTCCCCGGATCCGCCTATCCTCGGATCATCGTAATTGATGCTCTCGATGAGTGCACCCATCCGGACCAATTGAAGGTCCTCACTCATTCGACATCTGACCCTCATTTTCCTCTGCGATTTTTCATCACGAGCCGCTTGGAACCTCACATTCGACCCATCGTCTTAGACGAAGGAATCCTTTCCTCATCTTACGATCTCCAAGGTTTCGTACCTGATGACGATATACGACTGTTTTTGGAGCGTAGACTTGGGGACATTCGTCAGCAGCGCGATGGCGTTATGCCCGACATACCATCGCTATGGCCAACAGCAGATAAGGTGGCTGCTATTGTGAATAAATCATCAGGCTTATTCATATACGCGTCCACTGCGGTCAACTTCATTGCGGACGCATACACTACTCCTCAAGCCCAACTGGAAATTGTACTGGGGGATGGGGATGGAGGTTTTCCGACAGACCTTGATCAGCTTTATCAGCAGGTCTTGTCTGCTGCACGCATGTCCCTTCATGATTTGCAATCGGTGATTGGCGCCATCCTTTTCCTTCGAAACCCTCTCAATCTCAGAGAGCTCGCATGTCTCCTTGAGATAAGCCTCAATGACTTGATGCTGGTACTAGAGAGGCTTCATTCCATCCTTTCTATACCCGAGAACCACAACGACACGGGGCCTGTGACCACTTTCCATTCATCTTTGTATGAATGCCTCACCTCTAAAGACAGAGCGGGCGTCTTTTTCATTGATCCCAGCTTGAAACATGCCGCCCTCGCGAAGAATTGTTTAAACCACATCAAGAACATCTCCTCGAACAAATTCAAATGGATTCCTCGCCATCCGAGCAATTATCGGTGGATAATCGAGCAGCGTTTCAGGCTGTGCAGTGACACTGAGCAGGCTGTGATCAGATACTCGTGCCGGTACTGGTCCTTCCATCTTTCCAAAACGTATCGTCGTAGGACTCGCAACGGTTTCGCAGCTCCTATGCGGGGATTCGTTTTCTGTGATCTGATTGCTTGGAGCATATTGCTCTTACTTGACGCGCAGTCCAACATGGAGACGGCGCGAGAAAGGGAGTGGGAACAGATGAGGGAAAATGAGCAGGAACGGGTGACACTCGCCGAAACAAAAAGGACAGAAGTGGTGGGGATCACAGTACTATTCATGAGTCTACTTGCCGCTGATGGTTATTATGGCCCTTGTGGTCCGGAGTAAATTTGGGGTTGGTCTGCTCGGCTCGTTTTCAGCGCTGTCCATGTGGATTCTTCCGGTAATCATGTTCGTTAGGTGGTTTGTGACAGATGAGTTACAACGGGCACATCAGGATGTGAAAATTTGTATGGCTCAAGCGAAGCCATGGATTGATGGCAGTGTTTGTCCTTTGTCCCCTCCCTTTCCATCTCTGTCTAACATCATATTCATCATATAGATATTGCCTCATTTGACCTATCGGCATTTCATTTTCTGTCGAGCCTTGACATCTGCTCGAAGATTCCGAAGCCAGCGGCCTGTCGAAGCAGAGAGTGCTCTCCTAACGACGTGTGCTGAGACCACTCTCTGATATATTGCCGCTATCTAAGTTACCCCATTATCTCACATCGACACTGGCCTCCTCACACTTCAGCCGTTCCGATTTTTTGCTTGGCTGAAATGTATTTGTCCTGATGGGGCGCGCGGGCAAGCGGTTTGGGCTCAAGTCGTTGATGCAATCACTTACGGGGAAATCGTGACCACTGAGTATTGCCTTCCCCTGTTCTGTACTACTACTCACCTTTCGCTTGTTTGTTGTCATGAGACCGTGTGCTTTGTATTTGTATTTTGTATTTCTGTTTCTTTTTTGGCGGTTCTCATCGTTATCACTGATTGATTCTGTTGTGTGTATGTGGCTTTTTGGATGGATGGTATCAATATGCTGAGCAAATTTCTCTTTACCTATGATATTTGCCCGAAGTTGGGTCTGACAACATCCAAATTGAATACGCAGTACTTTGCTATCGTTACATGAATAAACTTTGTCAACCAGTAGCCAGTCTCTTACGTCCCATTGCCCACCCCCCACATGTACCCCATCTTAACGACGTCGTCTAAAAACGCCTCCAAATTAAGACGTCCATCCAGAGTCTGCCCCCCAGTTAAATCCCGTAGATCCTTCATCCCGCAGTCGTATTCCCGCCGGTTTGCAACACCCTGCACGTAGTAAACAAGCTCCACGCCAGCCATCCGCGCAGCTACGGTCTGCAACAGCGACATGACGACCGGGTTCCCGCCGAACGCACCACAGCCCCAGTTCCCGGTGTGGATCTTCACTCTCGGGACCTGCCTGCTGGGCACCGGGTCCGCAAGACTGGTGTGCCCCTCATGAGAGCCCGACCTGACAAGAAAGCCAGCGTTCACCAGCGATTCCATCCTAGCCGCCACGAACCCCGTGTACGCTGTTGCCAGCGTGGCCTTGAGGATACCCTTGGTGTAAGATGCGCCGCGCGGAGCTGTGATGGCGAGGATGTTACTGAAATAGGCTGTGCCGTGGGCGTCGCGCCGGGTGTCGAACACCTCGACAGCCTTGCGGATGGCAGTTGCGTCTGCGCCGCCGAAATTGTTGCCGTAGATACCGAGTGGGCGGCCCTCGGCCGCGTTGCAGTCGGTGTGCACGCTGGCGCGTCGTTCTACACCGGAGACTAAGACGGGGGTGGCGATGGTCGTGTTATCGGGAAGAGATATCGAGGTGCGGGTAGGATCGAGAAGAGGGTCGTGGGTGGGGGGGAGGGATTCGAGAAGATCGCGGAGGGAGCAGAGGGCGGGGTGCTCCAGGCATTGCATCTCGTCTTGCGCAAAGAGGGCGCTGCCGTAGAAGGCGAATACGTGACTGAGGAAGGTGAGAGAGAATCGTTGTCATTCGACGGGCGAGTGCAAGAGGGATGAACGTACCTATCGGCAAAGTTTACGTGCCAATGCGACTCTTCCTCTGCGGGTGGTGGCGGTGCGTATGTGTAGTACCCATCGACGACTTGTGTGTGTCCCCCCGTCGGGGTGGCTGAAATGGTTTCGGGGAGCTCGAGCTCCTTCCAGCGCGTGTATTGCAGGCTGCCGTGGTGTGACTTGGCGCCTTCGGGGCACATGAGCTTGTAGACGAGCTGCTTGTTTGCGTTGTAAAACTGGGGTGGGTGCTGGGTGACCAGGTCTGGGGCGTCTAGAGAGAGGTGGTGTAGGAGATGCGAGGTGATGGATTGAAGGTCTTGGGCATTTGGATGACTCGTTGTGAATGTCATTTGTAGTGGTTGACGGGAGGAAATTGACGCTCGTCCAGTCTCTTTAGGTTAGCTTGGCCGCATAGCCTGCTAGGTTTCAAATCATGATTCAGCTAGGACCCGAGATAAAAGGACGAGTCCTACGTAAACTACGTCGTAACTTGAACCTTGCTCATCTACGTGCGTTTAACAACTTCAGCATGGATCCTCCGAGTGAGTCCTATCGTTTTTTCCATCGTCTATTCCACACTGACCTTTTGAAGCTTTTGCATTGACCGAAGATCAACTGGCCGCTGAGTAAAGCCGGTCTTCTGGGCGATGGCGGGTCCCTTGGTCTTTTTGCATATCTATGCCACACTTACCATCTCCCTTGTAGGAGTTTCTGAACTCGCTGCGCAGGCGGTTACGACCATGAAAGAGCATCCGGAGTTGTTGAGCGAGTCCCTTAATTTCTTTCCATGTCTATACACACTTACCACCTTCCAATCTCTCCGCCCTCACCCTCGCCAGCAATGTCACCGTTGTCCTCAAGTACACCCCCGACGATTACGAGAGGACGTCCTACTATAACGGCATCACCGGGGACAGCGACCACCCAGAACTCGTATACCGTTCGGACTTCCTCACTATACTCTTCCCCAAGCCTGCCGGCAGATACTCCCATATCCCGGTCAAGTCGCTCAATGGTGTCTGGGTCACTGTCGGTGCCGAGATTCGTGACCTGATCAAGGCTCGGAAGATTGACTGGTCGTCCATCGACCCTGCCCTCTTCTTCATCCACGGACAGCCGGGAGAGGAGGAGAAGGGGGAGTCTCGGTCCCGTCGTCATATGGGTCCGTCTCATTCCTGGTTCTACCTCCTCCGATACCGCCCATGAGGTCTCGCAGAGGCTGGCCGGTCCACCCCTTATGCGCCATGTCGGCAGCGACAATGCCACCCACTATGTCCGTCGTTTCCTCACTGCTCTTCTCGGCATTCCCCTTGCAGCCGAAGGGATGGAGGAGGAGGATGCCCAGGGCACTCTCACTTCTGGTTCCACGAAAATAAAGGCAAGGACGGCAACCCCAGCGACAAAGTTTACGGAGTCAGCAACTGCCACGTCTTTCGCAAGAACACCACCGTCGCGTACGAGCACAGAGACGGCACACCCAAGGACCACGTTCGAGTTTGCGGAATGCATCGATTCCAGCGGGGCCTCGATGAGATCAAGAAGGTCACCGCGGTGACCATGGCATTCTTGCCGACCTTTGGGCCCGATCGTCAGACTGGAGGGGAAGGCGAGGAAGGACACGGAGAACGCCAAAGCGATCCGCGCAAATCGATGCAAGTTGGAAGACGAGAACGACGACAAAGTCACGAAAGACTGGTCCGACATGAAGTTCCACCGCAACATTGGCCATGTTCAGTACGCTGCACCCATCACGGTCGACGTCAAAGGTGGCACATTGTATACCTTGGACTGGGCTGCGTTCTTGGCCGCTGAGGCGAAGGTCAAGGATGAGTTCGAGGGCAACGTCGTTGATCTCGGTGTGTTTCCACTCATCTCTCTCATATTTACCTTGTCTAACGAATACAACATTATTCAGGATCTAAGTCTTCTCCTCAAGAATTTACAGCGATGTTCTATTCTGTGGGTGGCGGTGCGACCACGTTCAAGTTTCCCTAGGAGAGAAAGCTCAGGATCGAGGCTTGCGCTACGAAAGAGGACCTTGCCAACCCCGCAGAGCTCGACAGTGAAGGCCAGCGGTACCTTACCGTTGGTAAAGACGGCAACACTACTGACCTCACCGTCGGACGCTATGCTGGCCTTGTGTCATTTACTCCCAACAAAGTGGGCATCGAGTCCGTCGAGCTCGGCATCTACAATTCTGGCATCAAGAGTGTCGAACCCTTCTCCGCCAAGGGAGACTCGGGCTTCCTCGTCTGGCACATGAAGGACGGCAAAGCTCACATGCTTGGCCAACTCCACTCTGCAAGTAACAAAGGCGGCTCGACCAGCAACCATGTCACTTATTGCACCCCTGGCTGGCACCTCCAGGACGAGATCAAGAAGAAGTTCAAGCACGCCGACTTCTACCGCATCACCTGGTCAGCTTGAGAACAACATTGTCTTTCTACTTTCCATTTCCATGCTCCTTCTTCTTCTACAACTTGTCCTGCTGTCTCGGCGCTCAATTATCTATTGGTTGGTTTTTTGGTCACATCAACAAGTGCCAAAACCGGTGCTTCTGGTGCTTATATAAGCACCCAAATTTGTGTACAATTTATGGGGCAATTTTATTTGTACTTTTGTGCTTTTCATGCTTAGGTTCCATTATTCCCGCTACCTGAAAGGTAGGGGGTCTTGTTCTACTCTCGGGTAACAGTTTGGCAGAGGTTTGAGATTACGGGTGCTATTTCCTTTTTTGCCGTAAGAAATTTCAAATATGGGCCGGCTTTTCTCATTTCCAATCGGTTTCATTGGTGATAACAATAACAAATAGGCGACTCTTGAGCACACTGGCCCATTCACACCTGGACACCCCCCCCCTGTCTTTGAGAGCATTCAGCCGCCATGCTCGCCTCCAGTCTTGATAACAACTGATATACTTGTAGTAGAAGTGTTGACAGAAATACCTACGGATATGCCCACCTAGAATCACGTGCCACTTACGTAAGCTATGAGTAGTACTGTTCCAAGTAGTTACTCTTGCTTCCCTAAGTGTAAACAGTAGTATCTCATACATATACTCAGTTAACACTAGTTGAGTCCGACATCAGATTCCTTCATTTACACTTCACGGGTGGCTCCCGTTAACCACAGCCAGCCTACAGATTTCGGACTCAAAGCTCAACAAGACTCACTGACGAAGTGCGAACACTGTAGCAAAAAACACCTCAAGTCCTCACCATCACCCGGCCACCACCACGCAGTACCGCGTAGCAGTAGGAACGGACCCACCAGATGGTATGAGGGTTGGCAGGCCAGGCCGACAGGCATTGCCGCCATCTGCCACCAGTTCAGACACTGGGCCCAGGCAATCCACCACCAACCTCTCGAGGCACGCGCCCACAGCGCAAAGGCTCTTCATTGGGTCCTCACATTCTTTTAAATCAGTT
>QLPF01008364.1:0-10128 GCA_003314045.1 Hygrophorus pudorinus | reverse complement strand
AGGCTCTGAGGGCAACACTGTCCGGGTGTGGGATGTGGGGACATCGCAGGTGGTTTCAGGACCCTTCGGAGGACACACGGATGGCATTTCTTCCGTTGTGTTTTCGCGTGATGGCAAGCAGATTGTTTCAGGCTGCCTCGAATCTGGGACGCAGATGCGGGAAGGGTAGCACCAGCGCCTTTCGAAGGGCATACTGGTTCGGTCTAGTCCGTCGCGTTCTCGCCTGACGGCAAGCAGATCCCCTCGGGGTCTACAGACATAACTCACCGGATATGGGATGCAGAGACAGGAAGAGCGAAGAGCGAGGCTTTCCGAGAACATTCACAAGCGATCTCGTCTATCGCATTCTCGCTTGATGGGAAGCACATCGTCTCGGGCTCTGATGATGAGACTGTCCGGGTGTGGGATGCAGAGACAGGAACGGTGGCGTCAGGGCCTTTCGAAGGACACACGGATGTGGTTATGGCCGTCGCAGTCTCGCCTGACGGCAGGCGTATCGTTTCAGGTTCTGAAGACGATACCATTCACACGGGGACAGGAAATATGGCGTCAGGTCCTTTCGAAGGAGACACAGTGCGGTTTGGTCCGTGGCGTTTTCGCCTGACGGGAAGTGCGTCATTTCAGGTTATGGCAAAACTGTCCGATTATGGGACGCGGAGCCAAGAGGAGTGGTGTTATCACACGGCCGAGGTCAAATTTGCCATGTTTTCACCTGATGGCAAGAGGATCGTCTCCGGTTCTGAAGACCAGACCGTTCGGGTGTGGGATGCAGAGACGGGAATGATGGCGACAGGTCTTGTCAGCGGGCACACGGATACTGTTAACTCATTTCCGTTGTCGGTTGAGAGTCAAGACTGTTGATCATTTTCGACAGGCCGCGTTAGCTGGTTTCTGCGATTCCTCACGATTGGTGAATGGCTGGATGCTGGGAAGGCAGTCGGAGCTGTTATTCTGGACTACCACCGCTCGGGACTATGGTGGCTGAGGAATACTGTTACTATCGGCAGACGAGTGGCTAGGCTAAATTTCAGGCAGTTTGTACATGGGACGATGGACCCAGTTCCGATATCCGTGACTGTCCACTCGAACGGGATCTACCATATAGGAACTACCTAGTGACTTAGTTGACGAGTTCCCGATCATCTGCAATTTTTTTCTGGCTGTGTACCAGCTCTATATTCTGTCAGGGACGAGCGCCATAGGTAGCAAAAGTCACAAGGAACATGGGGTGGGAAATTCAAGACGCCGGCGTCAAGAAGATTGGTATTATTCAGAGAGCTGGTAGCAGGTTCGTTACGAAACAGCGGATACAGAGGGTGTAAAAAAAAAAAAAGAAAAAAAAAAAAAAAAAAAAAAAAGGAAAAGTGAGCTGGCCACTATCCTGCCAGAATCTGCCCTGCGTGCAAGATGTTTCTGCTGATTGGGGGGGACCTCCCCGACTCCCCTGAAATATCCTTGTAAGGGGTATATGATAAATGAGCCAGCTCTACTGGGAGCTGGCGTAAGAAGTTCGAATGGTGAGGTGGGATGAAAAAAGAGCGGATATGGCATTGCATATCTAGAGATGTCGGACGTTAGAGTGGCAGATGTAACAAAGGCGAAATACTACTCACTGCAATTCCATGAGATCTATGGAAAGTGAGAAAATCATGACACGACGCAGTAACCCGCATATCCGAACTTGGTATCGGCGTCTACTAATAGCAGATAGCTGTCCTCTGGTTCGACGGCAGAGGATGTCGGTGTACATGATGATAATGATGGTATTGATGAGGCTTCTGCAAAGGTGAATGTTGTAAATGTGTCCATTGGCGTTGAGAATTGCACGAATATGTGCGAGGATGATTGTAATAATAAATAGTCAGTAAACGCTGCAGTCGGTTGCGACTGGGGCAGCGTAAGAACAAGCTAGGGGGGATAAAACGAACGTCGAACATTCTGGCATGCTCTAATTATTTAAGCAGGCGACAAGCCAGCTCGTGATGCCAGCAAGATTATTGATGGGTACAATGAGCGGACGGTACAAGCACAATGACTTCTGACTCATTGTTCCGGTCCGGATTGTCGATTGCCGGCTCATTGTCCGTTACTGCGGTTCGAATTCAGGGAGAAATATTAGGTTCGTCGTCGTTACAATGACTGTCGCACCTTTTTACCAACAAATTCCATACTTTAGCTTTAGGTCGTGTTCAAGAGTTGACGGTTGTAGTAGCACGTGACCGCGTGACCCACTACGAGCCATTGATGACATAATCACCACTCCGCCCATTGTCCCACTGGTCAAAGAGAAATGCAGCATCTTGTACGACAAAGTCTTCCACCTTTGTACTGGTATTTCGCTCATGTCTGACTCAAGTTATCCAGCGTTCCCAGTCTTCGCTTTCCTGGCGTTCATTCTCGTCTTGATTCCCTTTCCATGGCACTTTCAAGCTTGGAACTCTGGAACATGTCTGTACATGATATGGACGGCACTCGGATGTCTTAATCTATTCATTAACTCACTTATATGGCACGGGAATGCCATAGACGTTGCACCCGTCTGGTGCGATATATGTATGCAGCTTCCCCACAGCTTACTCGTATGTCGGGCTAACCATCCCTGCAGCAACTCGTTTAACTGTTGGAATCTCTGTAGCTCTTCCGGCCGCTTCCTTATGTATCAACCGACGCCTATATAAAATCGCCAATATCCAGGCTGTATCTATTACCAGAGAGCAGGTCAGTATCCCTGAACCTATTTCTTGTACATTTTATTCAACGTCAACTCTCAGAAACGCCGAGATGTCATTGTGGACTTGTGTATTGGACTAGGAATTCCCATAATCCAAATGGTGTTGCGTGGGTTGTTCTCCCCGTATCTTCTCGCCGTTGTCTAATTATCTCATTAGAATACGTTGTCGAGGGACATCGCTATAATATTTTTGAAGACATCGGCTGCTATCCGTCAACGTTCAACACTCCTATTGCCTACCCTTTATATTTCGTATGGCCCCTCGTTATCGGTATCGTATCAGCTGTTTACTGTAGTGCGTACCTTGTCCTCTGCATGATGAGTTTTCGCTGACGCCCGTCTTACATCAGTATTAACTCTACGCGAATTTATGAAACGCCGCGCACAGTTCAGCCAATTCTTGTCGTGCAGCTCGTCCCTTACGATGAACCGCTACTTCCGTCTCATGGCTCTAGCAACCATTGATCTTCTTTTCGACGCCCCCATCTGTATCTACGGTATATATCTCAATCTCACTGCAACTCCTCTCCAGCCCTGGAGAGGCTGGGCCGACGCACATTTTCAGTACTCTGCTGTTGACCAATTTCCTGCCCTTCTATGGCGTTCGGACTACACGACCGTCGTTTCCCTCGAATTGAGCAGATGGAGCCTCATATTTTTTGCTTTTGTGTTCTTCGGCTTCTTCGGCTTTGCGGAAGAGGCGCGGAGACACTATCGTCTCGTATACTGGAGTGTGGCCAAGCGCTTTGGGGTACAACCACCACCAAAGACATTGTCTCCGTTAGTCCCCAGCCCCCTCTGTCCGGTTTTATACGTGCTGATTGGCTTGATAGATATAAGGGCCCTTCGCGCAAGACTCCCATAACAAAAACCACTGTCGGTTCCCTGCCGGTCTTTGTCGTTCAACCACCGACTGAAATTAGCAAGCACGATTCCTTCGGCTCATTTGTGACGCCATCCAGCGCCGACAAAAGCGATTTCACTTGTTGCGGTTCCCCAGTGCTGCCGACCTTCAAAGTAGAACCCGAATATCCATCCCCTCCCAGTCCGTCCTCCTCCTCCGACGAAGTCACAGATGAGGGATACCCCTCACCGCTACTCTCTCAGCCGAGTGATTTCGTTTGAATCATTTCTTCTTCGTGTTTTGCTATCGTAATTCCTCATTTCGCTCTTCCTGCGCCTCGGCGCTACTCACTTTACGACAACCTACTACACTCCTCGTTTTTATATTTCTTGGTTAGAAACACCATACTTGTATTTGTGTCAACCCCAATATCATTCGTTCACCCATAAATAAATAAACCAGCGACCTCATCGACGATGGTCCGTGCGCCGTCCGTGCGCTATAAAAGGCGTCGCTCGTCACGTTGTATCCTTACCACTCTGGCCTTTTGGCTTAGATCAAGTGTAGTATCTGTTCTTAATAGTTTAACCACTATTATGGAGGCACCGCCTCCATTATTGGTTATCTTATTTTTGCCGCCCCTGCTCCTTGTGCTCTGCTTGCAACACGGGGACGCGATGACCTTGCTACTGCACTACCGGCTTGTGTCGTCGGGGGATCCACTTTCTCTTTGCTGCGTGTATAGCTCGGGTCAATTGACCAGAGATGGCATTCAGCAAATGGATTGATGATATTTCATGCTTCTTTTGTCCTTCAAGTTGAAGTTATGCAATTGGT
The DNA here is from genome assembly GCA_003314045.1 of Hygrophorus pudorinus. Classification (NCBI taxonomy): domain Eukaryota; kingdom Fungi; phylum Basidiomycota; class Agaricomycetes; order Agaricales; family Hygrophoraceae; genus Hygrophorus; species Hygrophorus pudorinus. Next base: position 5,716 of record QLPF01008364.1, on the reverse strand, counting down.
ATCTTACAGCCAGATTTACAGTCAATACATGGGCAGGGTGTCGGAGATTGACCACTCTTATCTGTTTGAATGAACTCGGATTTGTTATGTTTATATTATGGTTCCGACTAAAAATTTGGAGCACAGGCCCGTTGTTATGTGGCTGTAACACGCGACTGCCGAATTGGTTGCAATTGTCGTTCCATCCGTAAGGCAGGTGGCACCGGACTGGCTGAGTTTCAAGTCGGAGGCAAAAACCATATGCATTTTGACCGTGACGAACATCAACTTTTTTGCCTCCGCTTTCATTCTCCGCCGGCAAGCATCTGGAACCGGAGATCAAAAGGAATTAATTTACCGTTAATCTCCTTGATTTCCTATGATTGCTACGACCTGCCTCATTCTGCCTCGGACGTATTCTAGGAAGCTTCAAGCTAGCTTCAAGTATGCAAGATGCTTATGCATTATGTCTGGTTCTGGCAGAACAGTATGTCTCCCAGATGTCACTGTGTTTCTTGATTGACTTGGCAAAGTCTTTTTTTTTTGCAGTATGATCTCCCTCCAACTCTAACAGGGAACTAGAGACAGATGTTTCATGGCGACGACTTGGGCATGTAGCAAACTTAATATCGGCGACCCAGGCCATGTAGTATGGTCTTGATGAAACACGTACGTCCGGGGTAAGGGGGCAAGTCAAAAGTGCAATTGCGAAACGAAGACGAAGACTACTACGGTAGCACAGTTCAAAAACAACTCCGACGAAAGTAGGGATATAAGGCGGAATAAATAGCGTTGGGAATCCTCTCGCAAAGAGGGCCAACTTAGACCAGCCGCTTAAATAGCTAATGTGATACACCTGTAGCGGATTGTTAGAGGCAGGCGCACTCAAGCGGGACCGATAACTTACTGATAAGTTGAGGACGAGAAGGGTCGAAATTACATACGATGATCTAAGAAAGACAGTCGGGGTCTGAATAGAGGGTGATCAGAATTTTATGGCACAGGTGAGTTGAACACGACTTGCGATGAAACTCATGCAATTACACAGAAAGCAGCCGATGTGCCGGAACCGTAGCGTTCTGAATCAACGAGCGGGTGGGGTTCGAATAGATTGTCAAAATCAGGATAGTATGGGGCGCAGTCGTCGTCACGCACTTGGGTGAGAGCCGATGAAAGGGATTCGAAGGATGAGAAAATGTCCATATATATATAATTGTATTGTTGGGGTGGTTCACGACGACAGTATTGCACGGGGAAAGCTGTATGAAAGGGAATTGGAGGTGGCTCAGTCGCCTATGTTGACTTAAATAGGGCGGCGGCCATTGTCCTACCGGTACAATGGGGGAAAGGAAGAATTGCCTGGGCCCGGGGTCAGTACTTCTGTAGTACACGCTGTCAGCATCGTTCGTTGGTTATCGTTCCGCTTTCTGATCTGGTTTCCAGCTCACCGAATGTTGGAATTCGAAAGGCAACCAATATTCAAGCAAGGTGCGTGACTAGGCCACACTACACGCTACTAGGCCACTGCAGTCAGCCACGTGACTAGGCCACAATGGCAGATGCTACTCATCCACGTGACATAGAACGTGCCAAATTTGGACGGGGTGCGGAGTGTTAATTACATTGTCCCTCACTGGCCTTTGTTCGTCTGCTCAAATACTCTCAGCACTATCTTATCATGAGAGTCATATATATAACTGTGTTGCTTTTGTTGGAGACAAAATTTCTGTCTTTCACTTCCTACGCTTCAGCATGCACGTCGAGCTTCCCATTGCAGCCTTTCTCGCCGCCGCTCTTGTTCTTGTCCCCCTACCTTGGCATTGGAGAGCGCGCAATGTCCCCACTCTGTCATTCATCGCCTGGATTTTTACTTCAAATTTTGTTTATGGCATTAACGCTATTATATGGGCTGGGAATGTCACCATAGTTGCGCCCATTTGGTGTGATATCGGTACGCACATGTTCACGACGATTTGACTCAAGCCACCTGGCTTATCAAACGTCATGTCAGTCACCAAATTAGAGATTGGCGCAAATGTCGCTGTTCCAGCCTGTTGTCTTTGCATTTGCATTCACCTCGAACGAATTGCATCTCTCCGCCAAGCGCGCAGTGCACATTCTGAGAAAGTACGTCGTATGATATTCGATGGCTTCATGTGCTGGGGATTACCTGCAATATTTATGGCCCTTCGTGCGTTTTATGTTAATTCTTTATATTCTCGCATTTATCTCGCCCTCGTACAGACTACATCGTCCAAGGTCATCGATTTGACATTGTGGAAGACTTCGGTTGCCGCCCAGCTAACTTTGTCTCCGTCCCCACTATCATGCTACTCTGGTTTCCACCTCTGCTTTTCTCTGCTTTGACGTTCATTTTTGCTGGTAAGCCGTCTTTGTTACCCGGTGTTTTTCTGTGTCTGAGAGTTTTCTAGGCTTCGCTTTGTCCCATTTCGTCCATCGCCGTTTGACGTTCACTCGTCATCTCCAGGGTTCAAATTCCGCTTTGACAACATCCCGCTATTTGCGTCTGATGGCAATGGCCCTCGTGGAGATGATTTGGAGTGTGCTCGTGATATCCTTGGATATGTGGTTCACATGTCGCGCCGGCATACATCCGTGGTCGGGCTGGGCGGACGTTCATTTTAATTTCTCTCGTATCGCACTTTACCCAACCATTGTCATCTCCCAGCAAGACCACATGTGGACTTTAATTTTATGGTGGACGGTCCCCATAACAGCAATCATATTTTTCGCTTTCTTCTCGTTTGGGGAAGACGCCATGAAGGAATATGCCATGTGTATCGCCTGGGTCCGGCGTGTTATTTTCCATCAAAACATTCCCCCAGCCGTGTCCTCCAAGGGCTATTCATCAACATTTGCCCGGTATGTCCCCTCATGCTGTTTCCGTGTCGCAGCCGTCTCATTCTGTCTTTCAGTTCGCCCGCTCCTCGTGTATTTATCCCCAATTCGTGTCACTCTACCGTGACTGAGTCAAAGTCCGAGTTCGACCACGACACTGACCACTTCCCTTCCGATGCCTCTCTGAAGGACCATGCCCTCACGTCCGACGCTACGTCCACGGACGCATCTATATTTATCTCACCACCTTCTACACCCCTGTCGGCTCCGGTTACTGACACACCGTCATCAAAATATTCGCTTCATGCCGCTGATCTTGCTTGATTTAGGATCCCGTCCTCTTTTCTCTGTTTGTCTTTCGTTCTCATTGACCATGTATCTTTAGACCACTCACCGTATCATGTCTCACCACGGACACCGACATTCCTTCTTTGCTGTCTCCTCAGAGATCATTATACATCCTAGGTTGGATGACCTACGGTCACTTTTTAAACCGCGTACCTAGCGTATCTACATCCCGTCTGCCCTTTCGACGTTTATATATTGGTTTCTACCAATCTTTGGCTGAGCCTTTTCATTCCTGGCAATATTATGGAGAATGATGCACATCCATGTACGAGTTGATTGAAATTATTGAGATTATGAGGTACAGTGGGCACCGTTCTAGCAAGGGCAGAAATATAAATGGTGGCCATCGATCAACCAAAAAAACTATCGGCGCCGCCATGTAGCAATCAAGAGAAAGCTAACTGCAATGGCGACGCTGAGCAACGGGAAAAAGTTGTGAAGCGCGGGACGAATCCCCGGAGACGGGATCGTCGCAAATGTAACGGTCGAGCAATACAAGTAATGTCTCGCCATGTCGTTAGCTTCTGAAACGTTGGTCACGTTGGTCGGGCCATCATACGAGTCTTCAGCGGATGCTGCGAGAGTTATTTGCGCCTGCGCGTCACACACATCTCCGTATCCTGAATCGAATGGGGTTAGAAAGGTTTGTGAGGCATGTCAGTTTGACTGACTTGAGATTTCTTCGTGTGTTTGAGCGATGTAGTCGGGTATCAAACGCAGAAAATCCCCTGCACCATCCAATATGCAGCTGAGGCATGATTGAAAGGACTGAGAGGGGGCATCACGACACATGCACGATGCGAAATCTCTGCAGCGCTAAAGGGTTGTCTGACAGTCAGATGGTGTTCGCGCGACCCAACGAAGTGAATTGTGTACCAGCTGAGCGTCTAGTATCGGCTCACAGATTGATATGCACTAAATGAGACTGGTCAAGAACTAAGTTGATTCCAAAATGACTTGACTCTACATTATCAGTAGGTGTTGGAATCGTGATGTTCGTGGTGCAGAGGTTAGCTGTCAATACCGGGGAGCGGGCAATAACTATGTTATTCGGAATATGAAGAGCTTGATATAGGGTATGGATTATGAGTTGATGTGGACATGCAGTTGCTACTAAGCTAACGTACCGTGGCTTTTTGTTGCGCTATACATGAAAATGACTGCAAGGACACAGGCGGGTAGGTTTGCCAAGCGCGTTATCCAAAGCATGTCGGTAAGTAAGTTGTTCAAAGTAGGGTGTGAGTGACGGTAATGGACAACGCGAAAGGGAAATACTGGAGGGGTGCAACAGGACTCACAGGAGGATTCATATTTAACCACGTAGCAGTGATGCCACTGGCTGCGACTGCAGGAGACAATTAGGATCGCCGTATATGGAAGTTGGCCTATCAACTAACCCTGGTAAAGCAATTGTCCTCTTCTCACAGGATCCGACTTGCGGTCCCATAAGTATTAGGCCTGTGTTTCAATTTTTTGTGTATAGTCGGAGCCCCAAACCGGCCGAATCCCATGTCAAATACACAAGAACATCGGCGACGTATCATCAGGCTGCCTCAGATAATTTTAAGCAGCTCGCAGGGAACAATTAGGCTTGGGATGCACAGTTATGGACCACAATGATCATACCGACTTGGAAACGGTCACGTGTGTCAAATCAGCAGCTCTCACTGGCACGCGCTCTTTGCAACAGGGCAAACTGGTTCTACCGTTTGACTCTGGCTTATTGTCTCCATGAAGTGGGTGGGAACTTCTTTTACGACCGGCTCAAAATCAAGTTCCAACAGGAGTTGACACTCCGCCCATTGTCACTCAGGCTCATGCGCATTGAACAATGCCATACGGTGTTCATTGTGCCGTTCTATGCCACACAGTATATATTGCCCCGATGCTTGCCACGCCACTCCAAAAGAGCCAAGTATTCGAACGACACCGTCGAACATATCGTCGTCTCCAAGTCGCGCACGCAGCACTCTGCTCTTCACGTTGTCCCCACCCAAATATATTGCACCAATATCCTGTAGCATCAATCAATGGACGCGTTTATTATTTTCGAAGCAACCCATCGTTGCACACCATACACGGACATATCAGACATTTCCGACGACTCACTATATAAGTGGTCGACGGACTACGAGTCACCACTCGCCGACATGGAGCGTGAGCCAAACGTTATATCACACGGCTTCTGCATAATCGCGTGAGCTGCCATGTCTATTTCTCTTCCCGTTTTCAGATATACCCCCAGTAAGCAGCTGCTGCATCGCCCATCAGGTCATCACTTCCTGACGGCGTGTCTCGTTTGCTTTAGGCTTTGATAGCTTGCACGCTAGACGCATATTTATTGGCCATAGATTTAGGCTCTATACCCCATTGCATCACCTCTGCAATTTTTCGACTGTTACGTCCCCTCGTTTCCCCGCTTCTACGGAAGACTCTCCCCCCGACAAGATTGGCTTTGGTCCATTGCGTCGCCTCTGCAATTTTTTGGCAGTTACATCCTTTCGTTTCTTTGCTTCTGCGGAAGACTTTT
>QLPF01008354.1:0-12289 GCA_003314045.1 Hygrophorus pudorinus | reverse complement strand
AAAAAAATGTTACCCCCTTAGAACTCTAGCCTCATGATAATAACATTACATATACCAGTAAATAATATATTGGTGACCCATCACACATTTTAGGTGACAGGTACAAATATGAGGGGCGGGTACAGCTCCTGGGTCCAGGTACAAGTCAGGTAGAAATTTTACTACCCTTACCCATACCCGCATGAAATACCCGCCCAATACCTGCAGGTATTCTTGTACCCCTGCAATACACTAGCTTGGACACCATTGTATCATTTGGCAAGGCATTATCACAGGTGATACTGAGCATCTATGAGTACCTGGTAAGTAATTTTTTTGTTCATTGGCAAGCAGCAAGTTTACCTTATTGCTGATACCAAAGTTGTCCAATACCTTTGCCAATGCCACCACAAGATTGGTGCTGGAATGTGATTTTGCAACCTCAACAAGATCAAGCAACAACCAGAGAGGTGTGCTGTCTATTTCAAAATGCACTGTCACAGCAATCAGCGCTTTGTGGTTAGGAGAGGTCCAGGCATTGGTTCCGAAGCTCAATGTTCCGTTCCCTTGTGCTCCTGGAGCATCTTCACAATACATCAGCCGACCCTTGTGAATACTTGTTTGATGTCTTGGGATACTGTACTAGCTGAAGGTATGTAATATTTGGGTCTGCCTGTTTTCATCAGCTTCTAAAATCCTGGGTCCTCGACAATTTCTAAGGGACACATGCTTTTGGATACCCAACAAACAATTTCAGTGCTGTTGCACCATCTCAGTTACATCATAGAGGATGTGATTTGATGTGCTCACCGCAATTCTGTCTTTGTATGTTGAGTATGATTGGCACAAAAACAGACCCATGGGTCTCTGGGTTCTTAGCTATAAGGTCCTGGTGCAATAGGTGAGCGGAGGGCATGTGCCGGAACAATATGACTTACTGCTTGACACCATGTCCAGTCCCCTGACATGAAATACTGGTACTTTCGTTCACCATCCTCGTCAAACTCGCAGATGGGTGTGACATCAATTTCACCTTCAAAATTGGGGTTAGATAACATGTTGCAGATGACTTCTCGTGGATCCCAGAACCAGACAGTATGAGATACATTCATCCAGGGCGCTCCACTAGTCTTATCACCTGAATATGTGGTTGTGAAGGATTCCCAGCAGACATCACCCAAGGGGATGGAGTCTATGGTTTCATTCATATCTTGGTAGTTAGCAAAGGGAGGTGCATTACTGTGCTTCAATAGTGTCGCAGCCCAGAGATCCGTGAGGGTGTTGATGTCACCCTGCGACATTTGGTTCTTCTTGAATAAAAATTCGGCAGTCTCAACCTCAGTTCAGTTTGTAAAAGGTGACCAGTCTCCATATAGAGCACTGGAGCGAGGAGGAGGGGTCTGGGGTGGGAGGTCATCACCATGTTCATCGCAGGGTGTACCTTTGTCAATGAAGTAAAATGAATCAATTACTACTAGAATTAGTATCGGACTGACATACCGGTCAGAAAGGGATGGGTATGTCTCAAGTACCCAGGCTCAGATGGGTTGGAGTCCATGTCATTGCCCATGTCGCCATCAGAATCCGAGGCAGGTGGAGAATTCCTGAAATGTCTTGAATGATGGCAGTGTGCCACATCACTGTGCTGGGAGCAAAAATGTTGAGTATATCCTGATGCACTTGAAAATGTGCAGTCACACTCAGTGCATGGAATTCGAAGGGGGTTGTGTGATTTATGCAAGCCATTATGAGCTACTGGCATTATGACAGTAAAAGTCAAGATTTCGAGTCAGAATGACCCAGGAGCACTCACTGAAATTTCACCAAGTCTAAAATTCAGAGAAAAAAAAAAGTAAGACAAACTTCAAATTTTCCACACACCTGCCAGACTCAGTGTCCTCCACCATAACTGCTGCACTCAACACCACTCCATAGCCAGTGGAGCACCACCTCACGAGCCCCCTCTGAAACAAAAATGTTGTACCCCGGTTGAGGTCGCAGAGGCAAAACGGCTCCTAGCCGAACAGAAAGCAGCCAAAAAACTCGCCAAGGAGAATGGCTTACAAGCTATTGCAGATATGGAAAATTCTATGGCTGTGGACAACAGTGAGGCAGTCAGTAAATCTGCACAACAGAGGCCACCACTGGCACACCCCCAACCTCGCCCACTTCATCGGACAGCAACTTTCATGACCCTAGAGCCTGAGAAGGGTGGGGAATGAGTTTATTGGGGTTGAGAATAGGAACACCATAGAATATGAAAATGAACTTCTTACTGATAGTATAGGAGACAGTGCCGGATTTGACTTGGAGCCCAAGACTGGCCTTGAGGGGCTGCCAGCAGCAAAAAGGAAAAGAAGGGTTGAGCAAGTGAATGTTGATGGAGGTGTTCCAGTTGAAGATCAAACAGTTGGAGTTGTTGCTGGGAACAATCACACTCTGCTAGTGCTTATCGATCTCATCGATAAGGGTGCATCAGCAAAGTGAGATTGATTGACTTCCACATCAAATAGCTCAACTGACTGTGTGGTGTCTTTGGATTCACAACAAAAGGTACAAAGCATCAAAAGAAACTGTGCCAATGGGGCTTAACATCAAAAATTGGAACAAGAAACTTGCTGCTGCAAAAGCCACATCAACCAAACTTGCCAGCTTCTCTTCAACCTCAGCGCCTCGCTCTGTTGCCTCAGCTCCTTTCTCTGTTACCAGAGCCTCAGCCCCAGCCCCTTGCTCTGTTGTCTCAGCACCTCATTCTGCCTCAGCCCTCCATTCAGCTGCCTTAGCCTCTTGCTCAGCCCCAGCCTCTCGCTCGGTTGTCTCTAACTCAGCCCCCGCTCGGTTACCTCAGCTCCTCACACACACCCCAAACTTGTTGCTGGGGATGTTTCCTTGGCCCCTCCTTGCTTTGCTGCATCATTGGCCCTAGCAGTGACTCCTCAACAGGTCCCAACTACCTTGTTGGATGATGAAAATCTTGAGGGTGAGACCGTGGAAGAACTTGCAGCTCATTTGAGTCCTCTCAAGGCTGACAAGCTGTGTATGTCATTCTCAGTATTTATTGTCTATTTGACATATTTTTTCTCTTCCAGGCAATGGTGAAGGTAGACAACAGTCAACCTGGTGAAGTCTGAGTCTGTGGCCACAGCAAAGGCAAACCAAAGCCACGTGGGAAAAAAACGCACACTAATGCAGTTCTCCCACCCAGAAGCCAAGCAAACAATGTCTGGCGTGGGCTCAGTGGCTTTTGAGTGAGAACAACCCTGATATTTGGGAAGACACAACAGAGGACAACCCAGAGGTATGTTAGTTTATTAAATGCTAGTCCATATCACTGATAGTTGGACACTTTGGCTGCAGAACTACACTGGTCTTTTCCACTCAATCTTTATTTTTGACACGTTGTCAGCATACTCAGCGGCTATATGTGGTGCCATTGAAGTGAAGGAACTCTGTCATCTTGATGGTAGTAAGCCTATAGGTGCACTAGCACTGTCTCTTGCAGCAGTAAGTCCCAATTTGGTGGTGGCTCTTGATTATTATAAATCCTTTTGTAGTTTGAATTTGCAATTCATATGTGGTTGACAGGTGAACACAAGCCTCATGATGAAAGCAACAAAAAGAAGATATTCACTAAGACAGCTTGGGGGGACACCATGCAAGAATGGATGGAACCCATCTCCACCCTCAAACCAACCTCTTGGGAGAAGATCTGTGCTGGTGCAGAAGAGTTCATGAAGCAACACTTCAGAAAATACTGCTCAGCTACCAGTGGTGTCGGCTCCTCTAATCAATCAACTAGGGTAGCAGTGGGAACATGGTGCAGCCATTTGGTTGATGTCTCTGATAGTGAATGTGAGCTTTGCTGCTCAGTTAAAGAACCTCAGAATGTCATGCTAACCAAAACCACAGGATACATTCTCTAGTAGTTTCCCACCAATTTTTATGTACAATTGTGATGTTGCTGTATTGATTTCCCTTAGACAGTCTTGGTGGATCTGAAAATATATTATCGGCACTTATTCCAGAATGTGTGATATTAATTAAGAATGTGATCTTGGTTAAGAAATAATATTTCTTCAGATAGTTTTGAATGTCATTACCAGAAAAATGTGTATCTTATTTAAGAATTTGGGACCTCCTGGATTAAGATGAAAGTCTTAGTAAAAATCACCTTAAATAGCCTTAATGTACCTGGATTAAGAACTTAAGACAATTTAAGGAAATTCCTGTTTCACTAATGTGGTGGGCCAACCACTGATCAGAGGGTGAGTCCCCGCAATGAAGACATCCAGCCTGGGCCAGAGCCTGTTGTGGGCTTGGTATCACTGCCACCAGCAGATGAGAGCACCTTAGAGGGTGTGCCTCTCATATTGAGTGACACCAGTGAGTGCTTGTGCATTTCGACCTGAAAATGCCCTATTGGACAAGCAGAAAACTTACTATGCTCCTCTCAGATCCGACTACAAGTGAGTGGTATGATGTTGCTGAAAGATTGGGTGCTGGTGAGGGAGTGGACACTGACAGGGAGTCAGATAATGACAGAGTGGACAAAGAGGACTCAGATGAGTTCCAACCGCTTGAAGATGATGATGAAGACATCGAAATCGAAACTAGTTCATCCTCAAGATCACATACTGTAGCACCACCCAGCCAAAGAGTAGGCCACCAACAAAGGTCACACTCCAGGCTTCCAACTTGGCTTGCAGTCTTTAAGTTGCAGAAAATTACATAGCGACCTGTGCAGCCCTGCGAGAGGAGATGGGGCAGGGTAGTAGTAAAATACAGCTGGTGTGCTACAAAAAGAGCTTCTTCCTCACCCCATGCAACATCTTTTTGTGTCGTTCAAGCAATATCAGCTATCCCCACAAATATTCTACCAGCCCTGCTACTTCGTGTGGATACCACACTTATTCCAATGAATTCTGTGCCTGGCTTGTGTAGCTGCAGGCCGAATGACAACTTGTGACAATGCCACTGTTATGCTCTGGCTGCATTCATTCCCCAAACACCCTCATCATGTTGTCGATATCAAGGACCATGTCTATATTATTGGCTATTGGTATAGGTGCGGGAACACAAACTGCCAGAAGACTTATCCCAGCTGGTCACCATCAATACTCAACGCCATCCTGCCCCCTTTGGCCACACAATTCACTTTCCACCTTACATACCAGAGTGGGCTGACCGACAAGCTAGCCACTTTGCTCTGCTTGTGTTTCCAAAGGGGCATTGGGCCTTTGCCCTTCACTGAGATAATCAAGACGCTCCACATATGATATTATGAGCAACTCCAGGTTCAGTACCTTGAAATGGTGCTAATGCATGCACATGCTTCTACATCAGGCCTCCTAGCCCTCCATGAACCTTTTAGTGCATGGGGTGATGTAGATGGCTATGTGGGGTTTGTCCCTTTGCACCACTACTTTCGGTCATTCTATGGACAACATGATCGAAAAGCACACCTCTGAGATGGATCAGCACATGGCTATGCTCCCCTCACATGTTCTTTGTATTGACTATAGCTTTAAGGTGGGTTCATCATAATATTGCTCATCTCTCATAACTAATGGGCTTGGTCATGGTAAAGATTGTGAAGCATATCAGAAAAGTCTCCAGCAAGTCTATTTTTGGAGCCTTGCATACTGCAGTTAATGAGCACGGGGAGTGTTGTGCGATGACCCTCACTATCAACAATGCTCATAACCAGTGCATGCCGGCTCTTGCAGCCAACCCAAAGTTATTGCAGAGGTATGGACATGGAAACGCAGAGCTTGTCTTCACAGACAATGTCCGTGGTGACAAGGCAGAGCTTGAGCAGATTTTTCCTTCTCTGACCCAGGGCATAATGCTGGTGGTTTAAAGAGGTTCTCTCTCACTGCTCACCCTGCCAGCAGACTGGGGTGCTTACACATTAGAAAGCACCTAGCAGGTCAACACCCGCCTTGATGCACTTCTTGATGATGCCTAGCAGAAATCAGATGGTAAGCTTGTGGTTGCAATAGACATGGAGTGGCCTGTGGCCACTGGGGTTCAGGGCCTGGTGTCCCTCATCAGCATAGCCTTTCAACACAGTGTGTATCTGATTCCTATGCATGCATATGCCATGTAGTATTAATAGAGTTCATCCAAGTTGCTAACAGCTGTTGATGATAGTTATTGACATATATTGTAGATCAGGGTCTAAAACTCCCACACACACTCCTTGTTCCCCTCATGTACTCAAATATGGAGTCCACATCAAGGCTGACTTCATTTGGTTGTTTCATGACTGCAGGTTCTGAGAAAGTACAAACTACCTATCATTTGTTGGGGCTCAAAGCTGGGAGCCATGGCGTGAGACTGTCAGCTTGCTGACAGGGCAAATATTGGCCTTGTGGAATTGATGTCCTGAGTTTTGAAAAGACTACTGTCTAAAGATCTATCAGTCTGGGTGAGTGTCAACTGGGATAAGCCCACACTGTCAGATGCGCACCAGGAGTATGCAGCACACCTTCCAGTGACCTGGACCCATCTAAGATGGGAGAGCAGACAGTGACAAAATCATGTTAGAGATGGGCCAGTGGATGTCAGCCAATATTAGAATTGTAGTGGTAAATGATGGGTCGGCTGACATAATTATTGTAGTCGTAAATGATGGGTCGGCCAACAATAGTGTTGTGGTCATAAGCAATGGATCGGCCAAGATTAGTATTGTAGTCATACAAGATGGGTCAGCCGATATTTGAATTTCCTATTAGAGATAGATGGGCCCATACTGGTATTTCTCATTGGAGATGGGTCAGCCGATATAGATATTGTAGTCAGAAAAGATGTCTCTGCCGATATGTGAGTTTCTCATTCAGTTTTCCACTCAATTTCTGTTGGGCCACTCTTCATTATATATTTAGCCCCCTCAGTCATTCCCAATTGGACAATGCCTTGATTACTTAAGCAACACCCCACTCCAGCAGTCAACATAGATCAAGCACACATATCTGAAGTTCTTCAATTGTCAGGGCGACACCAAATACAATAAAGTACTGGTTATCCTGAATAGGCCATTATTATAAAGTCCCAATTATCCAAGAAAATGATGAAATTTCACCAGGCTTGAAGAGCCTTGGCCATGGGTTATAGGCCAATATTATAAAGTACCCGGCAGCACAACATAGCATGGTGATGGTACTACCATGGGGTCTACCAACATTGAAAGTGATGGTGTCAGAAGGGTGGATCATTTGAAGTGGCTGAGGGCTTTCGTCACTTCTCCAGCCGTTGTATTGTCCATTATCTATTATGTACTAGCAGTGTTTTCCATACTCTATGACTGGACACAACCTGACCAATTTGAACCTCAATAACAGGGCCTATTCTGAGTCTGCAGTACACCTACATGCATGTTAACAATCCCCCGCCAACTGAATCCTTCCCACTTAGAACCATCAAAAATGCATAATATGACAAGTGGGTTCATGCAGCCCACACAGCCTACAAGCAAGCATGGGGATGTGGGCAGGGATGGAGCTGGCTTGCAGCTCGAGCTGAAGTCGGATTGGAAGGTGCCAGTGGGGCTGGAGAAACACATAAATGGTATGGCAAAGGAGATCTGCAAAAGGTAATAGTTGGATATAGATATACTACAGAGCATAAGGTTGAGCAACTGGTCCACCTGCCTGAGCGAGGAGTACATGGAAAGGGAAAAGTAAGTTACTAATTATACCTAGTTTCAACTATACTAGCATCTGACAGGTAATCTCCTGTGTGAACTTCCTTTATCTCAATGTACTCATGCCTGACATTGAAATGCAGACTCTGGGAAGGCCGGCAGCTCCTCAGCTCGGTATGTTTAGCCATCCATGAGGTCAGGGAAGTCCAATAGTGACATGTCATGGTCATTTCAGATGCTGAAAGTCGATTTGTGGACCACCCATCTGATGGGATTTGGTCTGTCTACCTTTCAGAGGCAGACAGGTATGATGCGGCTTTTGTCGAAGGCTGGATACCAGGTATGGACTACATATTGATATCTGTGCATGTCGGACAACCATCTATTGATATAGAACATTGACAACAAAGTCCAGGCTGCCATAGTCACTGCAATCATTCCTCTGTCATTATGTGGTTTCCTAGCTTATCTTTCGGCCTTGCATGTGTCCTTGTAGCAACATTAGTCCAATAATGATCAAGTAGACTAGCTTATGGGCAATGCAAATATTTGTGATTTCCCACATATTGTACATTTTTGTGTAAGCAATGGCCCATAATTGTCATCCTGCTGTACCTGGTGGGTATCACCAAGCTAGTCTAGCTTTGTAAGGTCAGACATCAATAGTGTGATCTCTTCAATATTGTAGACTTGTCCAAGAGAATACCTATCTTACAAGCAAGGCCTGTAACCATCATCCTGCTATACCTGGTGGGTATGGCCAGGCCATCCTATATATATAAAGCTTTGCAAGGCGATATGTAAGAATTGCAGATATTGGAGACATTTTATATCTTATAATGCTATATAAGGCCTTGTCAGGTTAACCTCACTTCCCTGATGCCATCACACCTATATTACACAATGATCATATGGGCTACATATCTTTCCTTGCAACCACCATCATGTTGTCAGAGCTGACATGACCCATCGGCATGACCAGCACAGAGCCCCAACAACTAGCTAGGGTCAGAAGTAGTGATCCACACAGGTATTGAAACCCATGCGGGTTCTGACTATGAGTCCTGCTGGGTACGGGTATGGGTACCAGAATATCCATGAAAATTTTACCTATACCCACCATGTGAGTCTGTGGGTTTGCTTACAAAAAACAAGGCTAAGGTGTGTTTGCTATGTGTCCTGCATACTTAAACGGCCCCTTCCTACCCTCATTCATTCAACATTCTCATTCACCTACCACCATTATGGCTCTGCCCAAGAAAGGCCCCTCGAAGGGAAAGTCTACATCCACACCACACCCACTGCAAAAGCTTCGATAGCCAGAAAGACTTCATTGAAGACCATCACTGCAATGGCGGCATCAGCAAAGGCTGCTTCATCAAAGGCAACATCTTCTGCAGCTACTACCATTTCCATCTGCCAATCCGAGTGAAAATAATTCTCGCCGCTCATCTGTAGTTGACAAAGAGGATGATACTCCTTCACACATTGGTGGTACACTTGATGCATCAGATAGTGCGATCTTGAGAGAATCTGATGAGGATAGCGACAGTGATGTCACAATGGAAGGTCCTGCTGAAGTCGATACAGAGGAAGCAGATGCAGAGCTCAGTAAGCTCAGTTGACCTGTTTCACATATTAGTATTGTTGCTGGAGTAAGCCTACAGAACGACTTGCGAAAAGTTGGGCTGCTCCAATATATGCATTCTTTGGGCCAAACCCAATGATTGAACATGTTGATGACCATCACTACCACACCTTCCAGTGCACTGCGAGGAACTACTTGCACCACTCGCAGACTGTCCACAGATACCTTGACAAAAAGGATGCTAATTCTACCAGTAATATATGTAAGCACATCAAAAAGTGCTGTCCTGAAGATTGCAGACAATACCAAGACTGCCAATGAAGTCTGAGAGATAATTGTGCAGGGTTTGCTAGATATTCAGTCAATCACAGCTGTATTTGAGAGAAGGGGTAAGTGACATACTCGCACTGTTGGTAGCGATAAAACTACAATATCAGTTGGTACAGGTGACGACTCTTATTACCCGCTCTATGCGTCCATTGGTAATGTGTATAACAATGTACACTGTGCACATCGAGATGCCATTGTTCTTATCAGCTTTTTGGCCATTCTGAAGAGTCAGTATTCATTTGTTTCCCTGCTGGCTGTTACTAATACAAGTGTCCACTTAGCTGACAAGGAGTACCAGGACAACACAAAGTTCTGCAAGTTTCAGTGCCAACTATTCCACTCATCTCTTTCCTTTATACTTCAAACTCTTCGTCCTGGTATGACAACACCTGAGGTGACTTGTTTCCCAGATGGCCATTATAGGTGAGTCATCTATGGACTAGGTCCATACTGTTGAAGCTTACAACCGACGGAAGAACGTATCCCGGCGGGAGAACGTTTGTGCGTGCAGTGATGTGGATCGTCATGCACCGGTACAATTTTACCTTGATTTTTTGCCCGACTTATTTTTGTTAACATTTCAATGGACACCTGATTCGCGTATCACAGTATATATGTTTCGTCCTCGTCGCACACTGCCCTCGTCCTTCTGTTGAAGCTGAGGCACAGTGAGTATTCCCATTACATCTGTTTTGGTTTCGTCTTACTTACTTTGTACCAGACTCGCGTCGTCTATTAGGTACACATCATTTATATAACATCCTGCTGAGGCGCAACTCGTGTCATCTATTAGGTATATAATGCACGCAGTCAGCTATCATTCAACACATACATTGCTGACTACCCTGAACAAGCCCTTCTTGCATGTATTGTGAGCAGTTGGTGCCCTAAGTATGTGTAGATACTAGTGTCATGCCTATCTGACTGATCATACTTTTAGATGTACCATTCTACCTGAAGAACTAGGGGATGGTGCTGGGGGACACCACTCATGCAAACATACCAATTTGTTAGTAGAACTACTGGAGCTTGGAGAAGCTTGGCAGGAGTATGGGCTCATTGATGACATTGTAGTAAGTACCAACTTTTGGGCATGGATGTGCTATTGCATGGCAAGGACTTGAAGACCCATCCCAATCATAGATTCAGCCTCCTACCACCGCACCATCAACATTGATATGCCACACTGACGAGACACTCCGCATTGATATGATACCACACTGACAAGACATTCCGCATCGATACCGCTTTTCAGCTGCGGATGTCAAATGAAATGACACTGACAAGACCTTCTGTATCGATACATGATGATGTGTTCTACATCAATATCCCATGCCACTAAGCCATTTACCATCAACATGCCACCATGCCACTGAGACATTCTGCATCAATACCACTTTTCAGCCACAGATGTCAAATGAAATGACACCAATGAGACCTTCTGTATTGATACATAGCAACACATTCTGCATCAATATCCCATGCCACTAATGTGTTTCCCACCAACATGCCACGATGCTGCTGACTTTTCAGCTGCGGATTTCAAATGAAATGACACCAATGAGACCATCTGTATTGATACACCATGACACGTTCTAGTCCTGTGCCTGCTGAGATCCACTCCCATGCCCCCAAAACTCGCTTGTTGTACTCATTTATTTTTCAACAGCCATTTACAAATGATTTTCCTTGTGTGGATATTCATGAGTTGATCGCTCCCGACCTCCTCCATCAGATTATCAAGGGGTGTTTCAAGGACCATTTAGTTACTTGGGTGACCATGTACCTCATGGAAACACATGGCGAAGCTTGTGCAAACGAAATACTGGCTGATATTGACTGACAGTATGTTCTCTTCTATATTCAGCATGAACAATGGTCCTTGACAATATATTTAGAATTGCTGCTGCCCCTCCTTTTTCTGGTCTACACTGCTTCCCAGAAGGCCAGGGATTCAAGCATTGGATAGGCGATGACTCAAAGGCCTTGATAAAGGCCAGTGCGTGTAATTATTCCCTCCATACAGATACTATTGACACAGCAGCAATAGGTATATTTGCCAGCAATTGCAGGACATGTGCCCTCAGATATTGTGCAAACTATAAGTGCCTTTTTAGAATTCGGTTACCTTATGAGGCACAACACCCATACCGAATCAACAATCATTGATATCCAAGGTGCTCTTGACCAGTTTCATCATCATCAAGCCTTCTTTCAGGAGGCTGGAATATAGCCAACTAGTTTCTCCCTCCTATGTCAACATGCAATTCACCACTACATTGCCATGATCCGTGCATTTGGTGCTCCCAATGGACTATGCTCCTCAATCACAGAATCAAAACATATCAAGGCTGTGAAAGAACCATGGCATCAGTCAAATCATTTCAAAGCACTCCTGCAGATGCTGCTAACCAATCAACAGCTGGATAAATTGGCAGCAGCACATGCTGATTTTGCTAGCTGGAATATGCTATCTGGGAGCTGCCTGACTGATGCTGTTCATGGGCTCGGTAAGTGTTGGTGTGGATACTTTTATCAAGTGTATTACTAATATTCCAGCTCAAAGATGCCACCAGCCAATGCCCCCACCCAGACAAGGATCATACCCACCCCAATGACTAGTGAGTAGCACAGGTAACCCAGGGGTATTTTTGGCTGTACCCGTACCCGTACCCGCCAAATACCTGTACCCCCAGTGAGGGTATGGGTATGGTCGCGGGTACAGCCATTGTACCCCCGGGTATACC
>QLPF01008349.1:1789-18735 GCA_003314045.1 Hygrophorus pudorinus | reverse complement strand
GTAACAATCATTTCAGCCTTGATGCCATTTTCGTCTCCCAAGGTCTGCTCACAATAAACCGGTGCAGCTCTTCATAATCCCTTTGCACCTTCGACAGTCCTGCCTCCAGGTTTTTAATCCGTGGCAATATTTACATCGTTGTTAGCTCATATCCGGCCTCCTGCTTGACTTCGGCATCTAATATTGGTGGCAGCTCCGACCGAGAACGTTTCCCGAGCGAAGACAGCAGGGGAATCTTGATGGTCAAACCTGGAAGTCCGGTTAGTTTGTCATTGATATTATCCACCGCAATCCACGTACCTGGTGTCAATCTCATCCTCGAGGCCAGACCAGTGGAGTGGATGATGGGTTCAGCCTTGGACGGTTCAGCTGTTGTGGCCCTACTTCTTGCTTGCGCCGATTGGCGTAGCCCTGTTGGCTCGGTATACACAGGACTAGCCCTCGCCTCTATCAGTTCTGGCTTGGGATCCACTGGCTTCACCCTGGATTTCCGTGGCATCTTCGGTCTGTTGACCTCGGGATGCACTGTCTTTGTCCGCGGTGTCTTTAGTGTGTTGACCTCAGGTGGTCTGGAGGACCGGCCTGGCCCCACAATCATGCAGGGTACCAGGACGTGTCTTGGTTGACGTGGGGTGTGTGGCGTTGGGAAGTCCAGATTGATATCGGGGGGATGTAGGGTGGACTCTGGTGATGGACCCATCGACAGGTCCGTCTTCCTCTTCTTACTCGGCCGCTCTTCATCACCAATCTCGATGCCTGTCAGTATTCGAGCCCCCTCTGTGTCCTTCCTGCCCACCCATTTCTCTGTCGATGACTTCAGAATCCTCCTTGGATGTCCTGTTACCTCATCTTCTGCCCTCCTGTTCTCCTTCCCTATCTCAAATGTTCCCTCGCCCTCCTCCTCCTTGATCACAATCCCATCTTCTTTTGATAATCCTGTGAATGTCGTGGCCTTTGGCGCCCTCCCTTCTCTCCACCAAAGCCGTCCACTGATGTCAACCTTCGGTGTCTTCATGCCGGGCTGAAACCATTTTCTGGTAGTAATCGTGGGGTCATTCTCCAACATGGATTCGAAGTCGACAGGCTCCTTTGAGGTCGACGCAATGAAAAGTCATTCCCGGACGCTGAGCACCAAGCGCGGCACCTGAATAGCTCGCTTGTGGACGTTGGAGACCTGGGTGATGATGTTCTTCACAACTATCTAAAGTAAATGTCAGCATTCGAATCATGACAGAAGTCACTCTTACTCACCAGCTCCTCCTGCAACTTTTTCTGCATGAACATCCGTCTTTCTGTCTTTGCTGTCTTTGCTGTGTTCACGACTTTGTGCCATCGGCTGGCATACCTGTAGAGCGCGTCCTGGTGGGCTTTGACTTTAATGGTTTTGGGGTCTACTTTCGTGTGTGCCATGTCTGGAATGCTATGTTGCGGTGATGATGTTACCCCACGCGAGTTCAAACTTCAACATCATGTGATCTGAATATTGCACTCAGGCAAAATCATCTTAGCCTGAGTATAGATCAGGTTCATGTCTACTATGTAACCAGTCATATTCAGAGGGTATTATATTGAGATGTATGCATCAAAGGTGATATTACCAGGACATCCACAAACACTGTGCTACCCGCCTGACTTCCTGGAGTGCCCTGAGAATAATGTCTTGTCCAGTAGTTCAGTATTTGTAATTTAATTTACACCACTACATGTGCCATGCAACACAGATGACAATGTTGGGATAGAAGCCAACATGGAAGCGTAGGAGGAATGACAGACCTGGATAGAAAATGAAAGGCCGAGAACATGATGCCGAGACCAACAGAGTGACACTGAGACCAACAGAGTGACACCGAGACCGACAGAGACCAACAGAGTGATGCTGACAGCATAGAGGAGAACGAGTCTGAGACTGGCTTTGATAGCACGGCCTGGAGACTGACCAGAGTTATAGTGTGAGACAGATGCTACAGCCACAGACATGCTGCCGATCAGCAAGACACCGAGCCCTAGAACGACACTGAAGTCCCGGAGGCTGAAGCTGAGGAGATGCCAGGATCTCAAGCTTAATACTTGAAAGCTGTTGCAATCCCACCAGTCTTACAATGTTCGTAGCACTCAATGTCTAACCTACAATTGCTGTCCTAAATAATGTCTGCATGTCTATCCCGAACCCCTTGCACTTCCATTGCCTTCGACACATAGGCCTGTAACCGTTTCGCCTTTTCCACAACCTCTTCCTGACCTTTCACCTCATCTCATGCACTTTCAACCTCAGGGCAATCAACTCTGAGATGAGTTTGTTATCCATGATGGGATCATCGGCCTGAGTTGCTTCGGCTTCCCTAGCCGATAGACCTTCATCGAACCAGGTGGAGAAAACTTCAGCATTTTGTTGCTTGAAGGTTATGTTGTTAGTCCATCATGCCTTGAGATTCAGGTATCAGCAACTTACACCTTCCACCGATGCCAAGAAGGATGCTGCCATGACTGAATACAGTGTTTTCATAATCGGTGCTCCTCTCGCCCACCGATGGCTGTCATCAATCTTATTTCCATCCCACTGCAACTCAGGATCACCTTCCACTGACAGCAAACCCAACTTGCTCCACGGGTCCGGCCCTCCCAGGATCCTGTATACCGACGTGATGATAGGTGGCGGTGGAGGTTGCCCCACCTGCTTCAATCGATACATTCCCCCCAACATCTTGGCTTCCATCTGACCATAGAATTAGTTAGTCGCTCCATTCACAGTCGACAACTCACCACTTCTGTAGCTAACCCCAGCTCCCATTTCCGATGGTCTATCGTGTCAGCCTTTTTCGGTAGTGATTGCAGAGCCAGTCGAATGCGGGAAGCAATGAGATTCACATGACGTGTAGCATCATGCTGAGATATCAGTGCCGACAATGGGATGGACGATTTGAACTGCAACATGGTGGACATGGGCGTCAAGGTGGATGTGAGGTGATGGAATGCTATGTAGCTTGTTTTTTAGTGGCTGTGGCAAATTCTTCCCACACTGTACTCAAACATACCCTGGCAAGCCGACAGAGGTGGGACGATCGGTGTGGTGGAGATAGATTGCATTGAGTTCCCTGTTCCCTCCATAGCTTCCAAGCGGTGCTGCTGTAATTGGTGTTTGAATAGATTGACCAGATATTGTGAGACCGTGTCTGTGAATGTGAGGACTTGAGATGGATCCATGGTTTTGCTCAAGTAATTGCAGATATGGAGGTGTTGCCCAATTGGTGGTCAACAAACTGGCAATGACAACCAGAAGTGGAGGTCAGAGCAATATTGGCAGGGTCAACTTCAATAGAAAATGGAAGATTTGCCAGGCCAATCTCCGACAGAGGAAGTGGGGTATGGGCCCACCCATCTCCAATGAGAAAAGGCAATAGCGGCCAACCCATCTTGAAGGGCAAAGTGAAATATCGGCCGATCGATCTTCAATGGGAAAGTCCAATGTTGGCCGACCCATCTCCAATGAGAAAATGAAATATCAGCCGATCCATCTTCAATGAGAAAACACAATGTCAGCTGATCCATGTTCAATGAGACAACACAATGTTGGCCGACCCATCTCCAATGAGAAAGTGAAATATCAGCCGATCCGTCTTCAATGAGATAATTCAATATTGGCCGATCCATTATCCATGACCAACTCTCATCGTCCTCATCGGCCAACCCATCATTTAAGACTACAATACTTTGGTCGGCCGACCCATCTTTCATGAAGACAATACTACTGTCGGCCGGTCTATCTTTTACGACTACAATAATCATGTCGGCCGATTCATCTTTAACGACTACAATACTAATGTCAGCCAACGTCCGCTGTCCCATCTCTAACGTGATTTTGTCACCGTCCGCTCCCCCATCTTAGATGGGTCCAGGTAACTGGAAGGTGTGGCGCATCTTGGTGGTAGAATGAGAAGGTAAATGAAGTATGTTCGAAGATCTTGGGTGACCAGCACCGTGAGGATGATGAAGCGAGAGAGAGAGGCAGAGAGAGAGAGACCGGCTGAAGAACACTCAGCTGGAAGCTTCGGGCTTATATCCCAGCCTCAGAGCAGATCAGGGTGAAGAGAACGAGTAGCGTGTCTTCGAAGTTCACAACCAGCTGATATGAACACCTGTCACCATGCGGCACAATCAGCGGAATGTGATATTTTGCTGGACCCATGCTGATGAGATAAGAGGCCGGGTCACCAGCTGTTCCCTCACGCCTGGGCCCGTGTTAAGATGACGGATGAAAATAGTATGATGGTCGTACTCACCATGTTTCTCTTCCCTGAAATTCCTTGCACTGATCTTATTTCTCAGATCTTGACAGCGTCTGATAATAAGCAGGTTTGTTCTGGCTGCCTTATCGTTCACCCACCACACGTCTTTTCACGACTCCACCCACAACCGTCTGGCACCGTCTCCTCCTTATCGAAGTCGTGTACACCTTGAAGATGGAGGGGCTGTGGGGCGGACAGAGGATCAATGGGTTCAGTGCAGTTGTTACCAGTATACTAGCAGTTGATATTGACAAACTTGAAGGAGATAAGGTCTCCGCCCATATGACCTTTAGATCGATGATTTAGGGTACGGTGACTTCATTGCAATGTGATTAGAGCCCGTTCGGTGGCACACAAGTTGGCCACTTTGAAAAAGTTGCTGTGGCTGCCCCTGATATGCTGAGCTGAGTTCAGAAGGGCAATCACACCTGCATGGAATGAGGAAATGCCTGTCTTGATGACCGAGGCCAAATTGCAGGATGGCATCATCACTCCCCCCCTCTGTGACAAGGCCCTGATGGAGGCTACAACCCATTCCTCTTATTTGTCAGGCCTCTCAATCATGCCTGTCCTTGTGGATCTTCAAAGAGCTCTCCATTCTTGCCAGGTAATTGTCTTACAATGTCTGTGCCGAAAAGACACCAGTAGTAACAACTTTTCACTTGTAGCCCTCAGTTGTCACCAAAGTGGTTGGCATGAAGGGCAAGCCTAGATGGCTGGCTGCTGTTAAAAACATTTGATGACCTTCCCAGCTGGCACAAAGTCATCGGCTGGTTCTTGTCAGCACCCCATCTGACCGATGATCAAGAGGCAACCATGAGTCACATGACTGTCAAGCTGTGGACATTGGGGATCATCCATGAATTGGTCCGGATATACCAGGTTCGGGACAATGAGGACATGGATGACTCAGTCCGGCTGATGGTTCTGCATAACTGGGTCATGGTGCAGGATGAGAAGGCGAAGCCAATATTCAAGAGGATGATTGAGCTACTCAGGTCTGAATATTCCAAGGAGCACATGGACATTGACAATGGGCCCCAGCCATCATTGAATGCCATGGTACCCCCAGGTTGGTATATGACACCGACAATCACTGACCAGACAGCTGAGGACCACGGCTTGGCCTCTCAGGGTCCATGGATACATCCAGATCATGAGAGGGTGAATACAAGATCCATGACACAAGAGCATGGTGTGGGCAAGTCTTGGCACAGGGTGAAGCGAAAAATGGACACCGACACAGCACTCCCAGTCATTGATGAGGCTGCCGAAAGAGCAACATGGGCACCGAAACACTTAAAACAAGCATAGTCTTTGTTTTCAGTACTTCAATGCCTTCAGCATCTGTTTCTGTACATAAGTCACAAAATGACACCAACTCTTGATGCATTGGTCAGTGCAGGACTTGCTGTTCCTTCTAATTGTTGACTTCATCACAGGTAGAAGACAGAGAAGGCAGCTATTCATTGCATTTATAAGATAGAACATCAATAAGACACCCAAACAGAAAATAAGTACAGCAACAATGATAATCTAAGCTAAATGTCTGTGAGCTGAAAGCCCCAATCCGACTACTCTTCGATCTCCCTATCTTCCATCGGCACATCCCCTGTGGTCTTAACATCGTCTTTGATGTTTGCTTCCTCCTCGATCTCCATCTGACTGATGTTGACGTCATTGTTGACGTTGATCCGATCAGTGGTCGGCTTGGCATTTGGAGCAGGAGTCAGGATGTTGCTGGGTGATGATTCCTCCCTTGATGCTGCATCGGCATTTGCACATAGTGGTGGTGGGATAGGAATGGGAGTTGGTGATGCCGGAATGATCGTGGGAGAGGGCATCAGAGTACAATGCATGACCGGCCAAGGCACTACCTTTGCCTCAGGTGTGTACTTTGAGGGAGTCGGTGCCAATGGCGGCATGGTGTTGCCTCACATCGGCATGGAGGGGTCTCTGTGCCTGAAGTTGGTCACCTTGGCTGCGAGCTGTGGGGTGGCCTGATGTTGGGAGGGTCCGGCCACCACCTCGTCGTCAATCCTGGGAGTGGACCCCACTTCACCTTCACCCACTCTGTCTGCGCCAGCTGAGGTGCCATCCCTCGGTGGCATCCTGAACCTGAACCCTTCCTGCATCACCTTCGGCTCCCCAATGCTCTCTTGCCCCTCATTCCCTGCAGCCAGGACATAGAGACACAAGCTCTCATATGCCTGCTGCATCGCCAACTGTTGCGCCTCCAGGTATTGAATCCTGGCCAGGGGAGACAGGATCGAGAGGTTGATGTCAGGGTAGTGGGCGTACTCGGTGAACAAGTTCACCGGCCTCATCTCAACACAAAATTCTGTGGTCATCACATGTGAGTAAAAATTGTCAGAGAAGAGCCTTCCACTCACCTGATGTGTCTTCCCTGTTGCCTGCACTCTTGGCCTTGGACTTGAACTTGGCATTGGACGGTCCAGGTGTCGCAACCTTCAGCACCTAACCTGACTGATGTTTGGGTGCCGGCATCTTCGGTACCTTGCCTGCCTTTGCCATCTGTTTCTTTGCAGCAATGGGTTGGTTTCTTGATGTTGTCGGCTTGGCCTTGGATTGACAACTGGAATGGGGGAGGGGGGCGTGTTGATGGTGGTGATGGCTGTATTGTCGATGTCGGTCTGTGTTCGTGCCGGGGTGGTGGGCCTGATGCTGCACCGGGTTGCTGCCGTGGTGTTTAGGCGACACACAAAGAGTGGGCACTTGACCTTGACCTTGCTCTTGTTGCACGCCCTGCATGCCTGCCCTGGGACGACAACGACACACCCCACCCCCTGTTGTGTGCAGCAGGGGCAGGGGCCTGAAGGGATGTCATCATTCGCTGCTTCCTGCTCGACAGTTCGGGACCTTTCGGTCCTGGGCTTCTTCACCGGCCTCTCGGTCTCTTCTTCAACCTCTTCCTCCATCCGCCTTTTCCCTTTTCCTCTCTTCGCAACCTGTCTCTTTGACCCCTCTGCATATTTCTGTGCCATCCCTGTCATCTCCTTCGGCCCTTCTGGTGTCTTCAAGACCGATGTAGTCTTGGTCTCCTCCTCAGTCATCTGCTCGTCAATGTCCACCACCTCCACCACCTCCCTCTGCTTCCCTTTGGCCTTCTCTGACATCTTCATGATGGTGTCCTTGTCGTCCCTCTTGTCTTTATCTGTCTAGACCTTCTCCTCTTCCTTTTTCTCTTTGACTTCCACCCCCTCTGAGTCGGGGCCGGCTTTAGGGGTGTCGGCCTCCCCCTCCTCCATCTTCACAGTGGGCATGGCCATTGACATCTCACGGCTGTCCTCGGTGGCTGAGGCAGGTGGAGTGGAGGGCGCACTGCCTTCCAGCCACTTGTCACTACCTGCATCAAAAACCGGTGTTTGTGATTGGGCCCAGTAATCTGTGCCAGTCACTATCCTGGGATCGCACCAGGAAACGAAGGCGAAGTCCATGGTTTTCTGGTCCTCGTGCACCTGGACCAGGGCCGCATGCATGCTGAGGATAATCCTCGGTACGTACAGATCGTGTTGGTGGTGTACGGAGGTGTCTTTGATGAGGCCCCAGACGTGTTTCTACAATTGACATCAGAACAAATAAGATATTCATAATATTTCTGACTCACAAATTCAATCCTCAACATGTTTTGCAGCTCTTGCTGCTTGTCTTCTCCCGCTTTTTGCCCACCGGTGACCAGCCTCATCCATTGGTGTGTGTACTTGTATAGACGCTGTTGGTTGCCCTCTATTTGGAGTGTTGGGCGATTAGGGTGTCCTGCAATATGTGAGCAGGCCATGTCGACTATAGTGAGCGGTGAGGAGTGAGTGGTGAGGAGTGAGGAGTGAGTGAGTGCCTTTGAGGGGATTGTGATGGTGCCAAGAAAGGAACAATTAACTGAGAAAAAATAAAAATCAACATCAAATTACGTGACTGCTTCCACGTTTTATCTATCCTTGCCCATAATCGCTACCAAAACCCTTGACGCAATGCAAGTCCCACAATCAACCTCAGCTCATAAGTCTCTCTTTCTGTTGCCCAGTTCATGTAGCTGATGCCCAACGTCTGCAGAAAGCATTGCTTCCACCTCAAAACAAGTCCACTTCCTTTTGGACGGAGTGGACGATGACAAAATCACATCAGAGATGGGACAGCGGACGTCGGCCGACATTAGTATTGTAGTTGTAAAAGATGGATCGGCTCATATGAGTATTGTAGTTGTTAAAGATGAATCGGCTGACATGATTATTGTAGTCGTAAATGATGGACTGGCCGACATTAGTATTGTTGTTAGTGTTGGTCCGGCTGCAGCTGCCAGCAGCTTGAAGCCGGCAGTCAAGCCGAAAATAAGCCAGTTGATGCCCAGCTGGCTGGCAGCTGGGCACTGACTGCGGCTGCGACTGGTCCTCTAGGTATAGCCGGCAGCCGACGGCTAAGCCGGTACTTACTAGTGTTGGGGAAGTTTGGTTCCAAACTGTTTCAAACTCGGTTTAAACTAAAACCAAACTGCGCAGTTGGGTTTAGGTTTGGGAAAATCTGGAAAGAACCAAATGGTTTGGTTTCTGGTTTGGCCATTTTGAAAATTCTCAAACCATCTCAAACTCAGTTTAAACCAAACCAAACTGCCAAAAAAATATTCTTCTTGAAAGATCTAACTAGCCTGTAATATGAAAAAAATAACACAACACACTAACAACAAGACTTCAAACTTGTTTCAAACTTGGTTTTAAACTCAGTTTAAACTGTTGTCACACTATTTAAGACATCCCAAGACAAGTAGACTTCCAAACTCCAAGTTTAAGGTGATCTCAAACCACTTTAAACAGTTTGCTTTGGTTCAAAATTCAGTTTGTCTACCAGATATCCAAGTATACTTCAAAACTCCAAGTTCAATACAACCCCAAACTGCATTAAACAGTTTGGTTTGGTTTAAACTTGCTCTAAACTGAGTGTAAACCAAACCAAACCATTTAATTGTTAAGATTTCTTAAGTGGTTTTAAATGGTTTAAACCGAGTTTAAACCGAACCATTCGGTTTTCAGTTTGGCCAAAATGGGCTCAAACCAAACCAAACCAAACTTCCCCAACACTAGTACTTACAGTACATACTATTTTACTCATAATATTATCTATTATGCAATTTGCCAGGCTGCCAGGTGAGTTTTGCAATTTGTTCAGCCCACGGGTGTGTTTGTTTTCGTGCACACTTGGCCTCAGCCACCGAATTCGAACTCAGCCACCCACCTCAAGACACCACCAACTGCTCAAGACAGCAGTAACTGTGGGCCAACCAAGGTAAGTAATGTATTTATTACCATTTAATATTGTACTAAACACCATTTATATTGAATATACACAGTTATAAAGGGAGTTGAACGCGAGACAGTCACATTCAACTCCCATTCAATACCCACACCCACGCCTCCCTCTGCTCCACTACCAACGCCCTGGCCCTCTCACCTCCCACATCCCGGCCATCTCGTGCAAACGCGAGAGGGCCGTGTCACCCTGCCAACGCCCCAACCCTCTCACCTCCCACATCCTGGCCCTCTCGCATGCAAACACGAGGGGGTTGTAAGTTATTTATTATCTATTTACAATACTAATGCCCATACCGTCTCACCTCCCACATCCTGGCCCCTACCCACACCCCGGCCCTCTCACATGCAAATGCAAGAGGGTTGTAAGTTATTTACAGAATACCCTACCTACCAGCAGAGCCGCCAGTGAAACGCTGGCTCCCACTGGTAGTTATTATCATAGAGTAATATAATATATATATATACCATATATTACCAGCCAGTATAGTTGACTGCTGGCTGCAAGTCAACTGTAGTCGACTGCAGTCGGCTGTGTATGACTGCAGTCGGCTATGTGTGACTGCCGGCTGCGGCTAGGCAATAAAAGGTAAATTAGCCAGCCGCAGCTGCAGCTAACTCAGCTGGCTTACAGCTTAGCCAGCTGGACCAACACTAATTGTTGTCATGAAAGATGGGTCGGCTGAGCAAAGTATTGTAGTCGTAAATGATGAGTCGGCCAATGAGGACAATGAGAGGTTCTAATGGACAATGGATCAGCCAATATTGCATTTTCCCATTGAGGATGGGTCAGCCGATATTGAGGTGCTTCATTAGAGATGGGTTGGCTGACATTGCATTATCCCATTGGAGATGGATCAGCTGATAGTTAATGATGGGTTGGCCGACATTGAGTTTTCTCATTGGAGATGGATCGGCCAATATTTCAGTTTCCCATTAACAATAGATCAGCCAACAGTGCATTATCCCATTGGAGATGGATCAGCCCATATGTCACTTTCTTGTTAGAGATGGGTCAGCTGATATTACATTTGCCATTGAAGATGGGCAGGCCAGTGTCCCTTTGACCTTCACCTCTGGCTCTCATTGCCAGTGTGTCGACCACCAATTGTATAACACCTCCATGTCATAGATTACTTAAGCAACACCCTTGTTGGCCAGTCAACATGGATCAATCTCAAGTCCTCACATTCACAGACATGGTCTCACAATATCTGGTTGATCTATTGAGACACAAATTGCAGCAGCACCGCTCCGAAAACACGGACAGAACAGGGAACTTGATGCAATCTATCTGGATCACACTGATCATCCCACCTCTGTCTATCTCTGTCAATCTAATGACTGATTGTGAATGCATCACACACTGTTTAGTAGAGGCATACCAAAATCCATGTGAGTGCCTGTTGGTCACCAAACACTTTATACATACTGATCTTCACATGATCTCAGCCATTATACCATGGGATGCAGTTCGATATTGTGATTGGATATTGATCCATGAGAATGGCCGGAATGAGGATAAACAGGCCGCCATTTCAAAGGCATACCCCCCACCATCGGTCCAATCAGACAGCATCATTGATTCTCCCGCTATGATTGTTGACATGCATGGAGTCATCCTAGCTTGGTACTTGCCGGATGTCCTTCCCTCAAGCAGACAAGTAAGTGGGTATACCACCACTACGGTACAGATGAGATTCACAACAACCATAGATGACAATGTGGAATGCAACACAACATCTAGGCCGGATGTTTGAGAAGTACCGACCAAAGACCATTTCGGCGTCTTGGAGGAAGTTGTCGGCTTTTTACAAACCCGCCAATGAGTGTGTGGCACGGCCGCCTGGATGTGTTGACATGTCACCAGCTTGGTTCCAACAGGCTCATGAGGTATGAGCTTTCTTGTGCTGATCAAAATATGTGCTAATGAAGCGTCAGAACATCCCAGATTGGCTGTTGGAGATCTCGGCCAGTTTGAAGGCCAGGAATCCCGACCAAGGAGGAAATAAATGGTTGCAAGCAATGTTTGAGACATCAGCTTTGATGAGCACAATCTTAAGGGTGATGCATCCTGTGTTGTACGAGAGCGTCCAAGAGACGGTGAAGAAGCTATGGCAGTACCTGGAATTACATCCGGCGCTGGAGTACTGGCTGTCAGTCTTCAGTGCCGTGACAGCCTTAAGCAACAGAGAGACACTGTTCCATCAGCCCTTCCAGTGACTTAGTCCATCTAAGATGGGGGAGCAGACGGTGACAAAATCACGTTAGAGATGGGCCAGCGAACGTTGGCCGATATTAGAATTGTAGTCGTAAATGATGGGTCAGCCAACAATAGAATTGTAGTCATAAGCAATGGATCAGCCGAGATTAGTATTGTAGTCGTACTAGATGGGTCGGCTGATATTTGAATTTCCCACTGGAAATGGGTAGGCCCATATTGGAGTGTCTCATTGGAGATGGGTCAGCCGATAATTGAATTTCCCATTGAAGATGGGTGGGCCCATATTGGAGTTTCTCATGGGAGATGGGTCGGCTGATATTTGAATTTCCCGTTGGAGATGGGTGGGCCCATATTGGTGTTTCTCATTGGAGATGGGTTGGCTGATATTTGAATTTCCCCTTGGAGATGGGCGGGCCCATATTGGCATTTTTCATTGGAGATGGGTCTGCCGATAATTGATTTTCTCATTGAAGATGGGTCGGCCGATATGTGAGTTTCCCATTTGTCATGATACGTCAATTCATTTACCTTTTCCTTTACCTTTTCTCTATATTCCTTCACTACACGCATCCGGATTACTCATATACGCTTACTATCATCCGATGCTTACTCATTGCTTCATATGTCATTCCGACAGCTTACTCATCGTTCCAACGGATTACTCACACATAGTTACATCATCCCAACAGGATGCACGGACCAAGGCTTACGCGTCCTTATTCCATAGCATTCCATAACATTCTTTGTATTAGTCATACATGTCTATAAAAGCACCAGAGTTCGACTGGAAACCCCAGCTCGAATCTCTTGGGATTACCGCTAAAGCGCATACCCTTCAGTCTTCAGAACTCACCACCACTCTCGCCTCTCACCTTATACATCATCCTCGGTTCTTACGAACCAACTCTTACACAACTTCACAACTCTTACTATTTGTAGGGACACTATTAGCGTCGCCCTAACAGTAGATTCGAGCTAACCCCTTTACCCTAATCCCTAGTGGATGTACACCCTCGACCCGAAATTCCACAAACCTTCCAACTTCCTTTACCTCGAAGATAGACGCGCCAAAACTATCCAACGAAACACTCGCAACCGACACATCATCATCCGTACCTATCGAAAGATTATACACACCGACGAAGATAAACTAGAGCACGCTGCTCTGAGGATTAGGAGTATCTTCAAATACGACCCCGTAGCAAAGGCGTACGAGTTCACAGACCAAGTAATAGAAGTACTTGAAGAGAAGGATAAAGAATACCGGGATCTGTATCCAACCAGATAGGGTTTCCTTCTAGACAGAACACAGGAATTTAACAGAACCACCACAGAGATCCAAACGACAATGGACAATGAGGCAATCATGAACGCCTTCACCATTATGGCACAGAATGTCGCCACACTCACTACCGCCCTTAATACCATGCAGGCGGCACAGCAAGCAGCACAACAAGTGCAACCTATCATCAACGTCACAGTACCAACACCGACACCGACACCAGCACCAGCACCGCATGCATCGACACCGAAAGGGCCCAAGATGCAACCACCTACCCTATTCGATGGGAAGATGGACAACTGTGAGACCTTCATACGGCAACTCACCCTATACATTTCCGCTAAACCAACCGAGTTCGCTGACGACAACGCGAAAATCATATTCGCACTCTCCTACATGACGGGCAAATCCCAGCCCTATGCCAACATCATGATCGAAAAGATCGAACAACATTATGCCGACCCCACCAACCCCCAACGACCTTATCCATTCACCGATTACAATAACTTCATCCACGAATTGAAACAGAACTTCACTGACCCCGATGTAGAGCGCACGGCGCGCTATAAACTCGGACAACTCAAACAGGGTAACAAGACCGCTGACGAGTTCGTCCTAGAGTTCTGAGTCCACGCAGAAAGGACCGACTACAACAACACCGCCCTCGTCGAGAAGTTCGAAGAAAACATGAACGATGGCCTACGACGAAAAATCTACGGCTCATCCTCTCTCCCCAAGAACATCGCAGATTGGTACAAGTGGGCGATGAAATTAGACCGACAATGGAGGGTCTACGAAAAGAATAGCACGACAACGAAGAGACCAGACGTGGGACACCCGCAACAATCGCAAGCGCAGCGGCAGGGGTATACGAACCCTTGGGCCGCAAAGAACAGAGACACGCGAGACCCAAAGACGGGTCAATGGAAGAATCCGGCAAAGTCTTACGACAGTGTCGAAATACCAGCAGGGGCGCCTAACGCAAGATATCCAACAGTAGATCCCAACGCGATGGAGATCGACAAGACCAAGGCGTGGAAGCAGACGCAACGCTGCTACAGATGCGGAGGTCTAGGTCACATAGCGCGGGACTGCAGGAACAAAATCGACATCAGGACTATGTCGTACGAGGACATGGAAAAGCATTTCCAAGGAGGAGATCACAGCGGAAAGGACAACGACGACAACGATGCCAATAGGGACATTGATTGCGAAGACCAGAACGAGGATTTTTAGATAAGTCGACAGTTTTAGCTACAGGCTCATCGACTTCAAATGTACCAGGATCTGCTCAATCTATACGTGTAAACAGAACTGGGAATGTAGCGAGGAAAGAAGTAGGAAAAGAAGCGAAACGAGAAAAGAAAGTCGACGAAGACGAACTAGAATGCCAAGCACGAGCCTGCTCAGGATCTTCATTAGGAATTCGACCAAAGGCGACCATGGTACACGAAGTACTATTCGACGACGCCTATGACGAAGAAGATACCGTAGAGTATGAAGTGTGCGACGCATGCGACAAAGGGTCAAAAAGGAAGTCGCAAGGAGGCAAACTAATCAAACGATATCCTTATAGACCCGCGAAACAAACTTCGCTTCCTAAAACAATTGCACCACCATCCGAACCAATGCCACCACCACCCAAACCAAAACCTTCGCCACAACAAGAGAAACAGAAAGATACGTTTCTCCCTATCGAAAAACCACTAATGAAATCTGTAGAAAAGAAATATGTTCAAAATATGAACATCGACACGAAGACCGCAACTAAAGTCAACATCGGACTAAAAACCTTGGATCGACAAGAACATTTTAATCTCGACGCACTCCTCGACTGTGGGGCAACGTCAACGTTCATCGACGAAGGATTCGCCCGAAGACTTAAACTCTCAACAAGAAGGTTAGAGAAAGCCGTCCCAGTTTACAACGTCGATGGAACGGAGAACATGAACGGATCAATCAAAGAAGAGATAGACTTGGTAATGTCCTATCAAGGACATAAAGAACGAATAACCCTTGCAGTGACAAAACTTTCCGTACCAATGATCCTCGGACACTCGTGGCTCAAGAAGCACAACCTGGAGATCGATTGGAGAACAGGAAAGATGTCGATGACAAGATGCCCCCCCGAATGTGGAACGGAACACCACGCACAACAGAAGGCCAGCAAGAAAATATCAAAATGGGCCATTCCCGACCACATTCTAGAATTCGAAGGAGACGAAGAAAACGACGAAGAATACATCAACGGAGCATGGTATTCACCAGGAGAAGAGAAATTCTGGAAAGAAGTGAGAGATCTGGAATACGAACGAAAAACGGAACGAGTATTCGTTTGCTCTTCAGATGGAACGAACACTGAATTCCACAGAAACGAACCTGGAGAACTCCTCTACGTTGAAAAACAAGAAGAAGGCTGGAAGGCCTACGAAATCAACGCTACGGCACATCACGAGAGCTGGTACTACGACCAGAAGTTCAACGAGAGAACAGACGAAGAAGCGGTGCCGGAAGATTACAAAGAGTTCGCTGATGTTTTCAATAAACAGCAATCGGAACGAATGCCGACGAATAAACCATGGGATCACCACATCGATCTCAAGGAAGGATTACAACCGGAAAAATCAAAGATATATCCGTTGTCGCCAAAAGAACAAGAGGAACTCGACAAATTCCTCAATGAACAATTGCGCAAAGGATACATCATTCCTTCAAAATCCGAACAAACCGCGCCCTTCTTCTTTGTCGACAAGAAAGACGGCAAATTCCGACCAACCCAAGATTATCGTTACCTCAACTCTTGGACCATCAAAAACAACTACCCCCTTCCTCTAATCCCCGAACTCATCGACAAACTCCGCGGTGAAAAAGTATTCACTAAAATGGATCTTCGATGGGGCTTCAATAACGTCCGCATAAAAGAAGGAGACCAATGGAAAGCCGCCTTCAAAACGAATAGAGGCAGCTTCGAACCAAAGGTCATGTTCTTCGGACTTGTAAACTCACCCGCCACATTCCAGACGATGATGAACGCTATCCTCAAAGACTTCATCGACGCAGGAGTACTAGAAGTCTATATGGACGACATACTCATCTTCACCAAAAGCAAAGAAGGACACCAAGAAATCGTCAAACAAGTACTTCAGCGATTACGAGAAAACGACCTATATCTCAAGCCGCAGAAATGCTTCTTCGAACAAGACGAAGTCGAATATCTTGGAGTCATCATATCAGGAGATGGAGTACGCATGGACCCTAAAAAGGTACAAGGAGTAAAAGATTGGCCAACGCCAACAACGGTCAAACAACTCCAAAGCTTCCTTGGGTTCGCTAACTTCTATCGACGCTTTATTGAAGGCTTTTCTAGGATTGCAGGACCGCTGCACAAACTCCTGCGAAAAGAGAAGAAATGGGATTGGGAAACGCAACAAGAAGAAGCGTTCCAAAAGATGAAAACGGCATTCACCACCGAGCCGATACTTGCCTACCCTGACCCGACAAAACCTTTACGTGTAGAAGTTGACGCATCGGGATACGCTACTGGAGGTGTGCTGAGCATGCTATGCGATGATGATAAATGGCACCCTTGTGCCTACATCTCCAAAAGCTTGAACGATGTCGAACGCAACTACGACGTCCACGACCGAGAAATGCTAGCAATCATGCGAGCATTATACGAATGGAGGCATTACCTGGAAGGAGCAGATGAGAAGATCGAAATACTAACCGATCATGACAATCTGAAATACTTCATGACTCAACAGAAACTCAACCGCAGACAAGCGCGATGGTCTCTAGAACTGTCAAGATACGATTTCGATCTCAAGCACCGACCCGGG
>QLPF01008324.1:0-10157 GCA_003314045.1 Hygrophorus pudorinus | reverse complement strand
GTGTATGGTGACGGTGATGAGCTGGCCTAGCGCTCCCCCACTCTGACATTTCCTTAAAAGGAATATCTTACAAATCAATATACCATGTGATTTATGTATTCTGGGTGAATGAACCGTACGACAACACAGATTTTGAGCAAATACCGCGACCTGTATCTGCATGGGTGCGGGTTTCTCACACGTATAGCCCACTGTGGACCATGGTCTACGTAGTGAGCCAATTTTAGTCAGTGAACTTAATTTTCGGTCTTTATTTGTGATTTCATTTTGTTTCAAGTTTTTTTTTTACTATTTTACTCCCCCAACCCAGAACCGCATAGTGGTCGCAAGCACTCTGTCAACACCCCCAACATACCTCCTAGCAACCACTAGCGATGCAAACAGCTGCCATGTCACCAACACAGCACCCCCCAACATCGACATTCAATGACCCCAGCTGCCACATCACGCGCAACACCACATAGGAGGAGGTTAGACGGGGAGATGGAAGG
The DNA here is from genome assembly GCA_003314045.1 of Hygrophorus pudorinus. NCBI lineage: Eukaryota > Fungi > Basidiomycota > Agaricomycetes > Agaricales > Hygrophoraceae > Hygrophorus > Hygrophorus pudorinus. Next base: position 9,666 of record QLPF01008324.1, on the reverse strand, counting down.
AGTCAGGGGGGGGAAGAAAAGATGAGGGAGGAACAGGAATGTGGGTAGGTAGCAGGACCCACCCCCCTGGTATGTGTCATGTCGGTATGTGTCCAGCACCCCCCATGTCCAGTACCACCAAACCCCTCCAATCCACAGTGAAGGAATCTGATGTCGGACTCGACTAGTGTTAACTGAGTATATGTGTGAGATACTACTGTTTACACTTAGGGAAGCAAGAGTAACTACTCGGAACAGTACTACTCAGAGCTTACGTAAGTGGCACGTGATTCTAGGTGGGCATATCCATAGGTATTTCCGTCACACAGGACCTCATCGATCTGAACATGAATGCGGCCTGACACATCTGCCACATCACCCATTCCGCCACGCCCATCCATCCATGGAATTCACATGCAACAGCCGGTTTGGTCCTGCTGGCCCACCGCCATCTGGGGTGGGGGTACAAACATGCCGTCCCTCGTTTTCACAGGAGACAGCATGGGGTGGTGGTGTGAACGAAACACACTGTCCCTCATTTTCACAGGAGATGGTGTGGGGTGGTGGTGTGAATGAACACACCGTCCTGTGTTTGCACACAAGATGGGAGTGGGGTGGGGGGCCGTGAACGAACATGCTGTCCCTCGTTTTCACAGGAGATGGCGTGAGGTGGGTGGTGGTGGATGACACAACAGGAGGGTGTGGGGTGGGGTGTATTGATGATGCACCCATATTGGGTAACGAAAGCACCATCTCGCATTTGCAGATGAGATGGCAGGTGGAGACACTCTATTAGCAAATTCATTAAATAAGTAGTAAAAAGGAAACATATCTGTTGCAGCTAGGGTGGGCGCACCACCCCAGCTGCATACTTTGATACCACCTCTCCTGTGTTGCATTGGGCATTCCTGTTTGACGAGATGGACTGGTGGTGCCAGGATGACAAGTTGAAGCTGAGTGCGTGTACTTTGATCAGCAGGGGTGGAAGCACTACCCCCTGCTGTGTTCCATCTACACTCCTAGCACCGCACTATTTTGCAGGGTGCAAAATGAGTTGCAAAATCTTTGGTAGCTTGTTAAAATTTTGCACTCAAATTTGAACCTTGCAAATTTCAGTGAATACTTAGCATTTTGTTGACCGAAAAATACAAACTAAATGTAGAAATTTGTCTGGATTTATCATATGGTAAAATTATAATTTTTGGAATATTTTTCTTTATCTAAAATGAGATCAAAATCAGACGTTTTCGATACATTTTCTCCTCTCAAAATAGTTGCAAAATATGTGATTTCTAATTAATTTTGCAAGATGTCTAATTTTTATATATTGAACCTTGTTAAATGCAGAATTTCAACAAAATATTTTGCACACAACAATATTTCAGAATTTGCAAAACATTTTGTTTGCTGACACATATTTCTAAAATTCAACATTTTGCAACCTGCAAAATGAATCGCGCACTCAGTGTCTCGCTATCATGCACGTCATTCGGGGAAGTGCTGAAAAGGAAGTTGGGAGAAATGTGTTACGGTATTTGGTAATATTACAAGCCACAGACAGAGCAAAGGGTACTACAACGATGCTAAAAACTATAAACTGCCATCCCCCCGTGTGTGCTGGTTGAGGAACTTGATTGCTGAAGACAATGCACTGGCCTTCAACTCTCGAGCCTTGCCAGAGGACCTGATTTTATCTCGCCAGCGATGTTGAGGAAGTGGTTGACCCCCACACTCAATTGTGGCCACCCACTGGTTGAAGTCCATGTCGGCTGACTCAGTCCAGCGATCATAGCCAACACCAGAGGCTTCAAAGGTTGACAGCAGGGGATACCAAGATACCATCGCAATTTGAGCCTTAGTGCCTGGTTATTGACTGGGTGTCAGTATAACATAATTTGGTGGAGTGAAGCCTACCTGTGTAGCACTTGTATGCCCCACAAATTGCAAGGACATCATTCTCGCTCAAATCATCATCCCACAGTTCATTGCCTGATTTATGATCTCAAATGGAAAATCCATCTCTATGGATGAGTCCAGCGGACGAGGGGCCTCCTACGATGGTGTTGAAACTGATTTCCTGCACAGCCAGGTGCTACAAGATTCCTCCCCACAGCAGTGCTGCATGACCCCTGCGACCGTGGAGTATCATAGCATGTTGGTGCAGATACACCACGTAGTCATCCTTTGTGAATTTATACCCAGGGAGTCGAATGGGGGGGGGGTTTGAGGAGCTCCTTAACGGTGGGGCAGGTATTGACCTGAGAGGGAGGAGGGTCCGGAATGGAATTCCTTGTTCTAGCAGAGCCTGAGTGACGTCCACATCATTATACACAGGGTCCAGGCAACATATGAAGAGCACACTGACAGGTCGTGAAACTGCAACCTTCCAGGGAACCGTCGCCGCTTGCCCGAAGTCGAAAAAGAGCATGCCAGATGGAAGGTGCTGCAGGTGTGCAATTCGGCGGCTGAAGGATAGAGGTTGGTGACTGCCTCTGCCCAAGTCCCATAGTGAAGGATCGGGCAGGTGATTGGAGGTAAGCGTCTGGAAGAAATCAAATATGACTTCGCCAAGGCCAGTGGCAAAGAGGGGATCCTCATTCTGGAGTTTCCCCCAGCTGAGAGCGTGCAAGAGGGTCTGCACAGCTTTTGGGTTGACGGGCTTTGTTGTGGCAGGGGCGGGTATCAGTGGGAGGAACCCATAGTGCATATGGAGAATTTCGACAACTTCGTAAGCTTCAGGTACTGCGTCCAAGGGAGGAGGGTCTTCAGTGAGAGTCGTGACCAGATAGCTCAGCCTGGCATTGGGGTCGGGGGGGGGGTTATATTCTACCAGGGGCTCTATCACCTCCTCCTGCAGTTCTGGACCCTGCGTGTAGTTGTCCTCATCCTCCGCTTCCCCTGGGCCAAAATGCTCACTGCAGTCTCATTCATTCCTGAATGAGTTGTATCAGCATTGTTGAGGACCATAGTATCCCAGGGTGTCCTCTCACTCACTCTTGAGGACTGCCTTCTGCACTAGCTGCAAGAGATCTGATTTGCTTTCTACCCACTCGAACACTTGGGCAGAGACAGTGGGGGGCTTGCACTTGCGATTCAAGCATGTCTACCTTTGCTGTGGGGTCTCCTTCTCTTGCCATCGAGTGTTTGACAGCTCCCGTTCTGCAAAGAATGCCTCCCAGGCAGGGTGTGTGGAAGGGGATGGGGGCTGTTGGGTCACAAAGGTCGTCGCCTCTTGCACAGGGCACGCAGAGGGGAATGAGGGCTGTTGGGTGATAAAGGTCATCGCCTCTTGCAACTTGTAAGCTGGGGGAGACCATTGATTGAGTGAAGGCCGCGAATGGGCTGCGTCTGCCTCTGGTTTTCCCCAAGGGTACCACATGGGGATATGACGGTTGTAAAACCACTCTACATCTGGCTGTGTTTTTTCTTGATCTACCAAGTTGAGAAATAGCCCTACATGGGTGACAAATGGAGAGAACTCGCAGAGAGGAGAGGCAGCTACGCCTGTCAGCCATGCCTGGGCACAGCCTGCATTGGCAAGCATGGTAAACCAGTCAGGGACAGGGGGTCCGGCCTGAGGGGGACAGTACCCTACCGCAACAAGAAAGGAGAGGCTGGCCATAAATATGACGAACCAATCCCTGGCGATATGAGCATGCACTTTGGCAACACAATGTCTCGCATGGATCTCAAAGTACCCTATTGAACAGGGTAAATTGGGAGAGGGGCGCCGACAGGGTATTTCGACACCAAGGTGCTGACAGCCTTGATGAGCATACACTCAAGTTGAAGCCAGCTGTTGGCTACAACGGGGTTTAGGTGAAAACCCTCCCCACTTTGGTCCAAGGGAGGTATGTGCTGAAGATGGTCAAACAGGTAGCCAGTGAATGACGGGTTGAGGGGAATGAAACTGGCGTGCCCAAAGGGCGCAGTCCACCAACGGGGGGATTGGTAATTTTGCAGGCGGAGACTTGTTTGCTGGAACATCCCATGCAACTGCATGTGATTGGGCGGTTCAGGGACTGACTCTATATTGTGTGAGCAGTTTGGAGAGTAAAAAATAGAGCCATTGAAGCAATAAACTCGCCCTCCAGAGTGGTCCACTGAGGATCTAGGAAGGCGCCACTTAATGTCAGTATCCTGCTGAATGAGACTTGAAGAAGGAACTTATGCAGTGTCTGGATTCAGGCTATAAAGGAGTGGTTGGGACATGGGACAAGACAAGGGTAGGAAAAGCGAGTGTGGGTGAAAGTGTGTCTGCACGACAGTGAGGAATGTGTGTCTGGGCAACCCAAAAACACAACAGTCAGGAGTAGAGAAGTTGTGTCTGGGCAACCCAAAACACAACAGTAAGGAGTAGGGAAAGCATGTCTGGGCAACCCAAAACACGCTTGTTATAAGTTGAAGAGAAGAATTGAGACTCGTAAACAATTGACTCGAACTTTGCCACAAACAAATAAAGATAAATAAAGATAAATAACTTTCTAAAAAGTGCTAAGTCCAAACCGCTACAGTACATGCTTAATCGTGAATGTCTTTTGGGTTGCCTAGAGACATCCTCTACGACCTTCTTGGGCCAAACCGTTTCTCTTTTTCTAACAGCACCTCTATCTTCAGACTTGCTCGCATCTCCTCATCACCGGCTCACCTTTCCAACAGCACCTCTACGCCCTCTTCAGACACGCTCTTCTTATCCTCGCCTCCGTCTTTTGGGTTGCCCAGAGACGTCTTTCACGCCCTCCCCACTGCTCTTTTTCTAACAGCACCTCTATCTTCAAACTCTCTTGCCTCTCGTCTTTGCATGCACCCTCTTCGGACAAGTTTCCCTCATCCCTGCCTCTGCCTTTTGGATTGTTCGAAGGCGTCTTTCACGACCTCCTCGCCGCCTTTTTCCGAACAGCGCCTCTATGCGCTCGCCTCTTCTCTGTGTTTTCACATGCGTCTTTTCAGTTTCCCAGATGCGTCTTTTATGTGTGCTCACTTTTCCAACAGCACCTCTACATCCCCTGCAGATGCACTCTTCTTATCCTCGCCTCCGTCTTTTGGGTTGCCCAGAGATGCCTTTCACAACCCCCCACTGCTCTTTTTCTAAAAGCACCTCTATCCTCGGGCTCGCTCATCTTTTGTCTTCGTGTGAGTTCTCACTAAGGACAAGCCGAAAATAGGCAATCTGGTGTCATATCTTCCAGAAGGTGCAGATGCAGATGGCCCTACGACTTCTGCATCTTCTTCGACTGTCGTTCAGCCACAATAGGTTTCTCAACTGGTGCAGCATCAAGTCACCCCTACACCAAAAGCTCCCCCTCAAGCCCGGTAGAACTCTACTTCCCATCGGAGGCCTTAGCCCGTATGAAAATAACTGGACAATCAAAGCATGACACAAAAGTCGGAAACCAAGACTTGGTCGAATTAGTGAGACAAAGGGAAATTATTCAACGTTACTTTCATGGACAAGGCTGGCAAGATTCGGGGCACCGGCTTCAATGCCATAGTTGACGAATTGAGGAAGGAAAGGTTTATTTCGTATCTAAAGCTCGGGTCAATCTCGCAAAAAAGAAGTTTTCAAATCTCACAAATGACTATGAGCTTAGCCTTGAGCGCAACACTGAAGTTGAAGAAGTGATGCACTCTTCGGACACACTTTCCTCATCTTCGCCTCCACCTTTTTGATTGTCCGAAGGCATCTTTCATGACCTCCTTGCCGCTCTGAGGCTAACACCCAGCACTCTTTTTTGAACAGCGCCTCTACATTCTCTGGGCGAGCTCACCTCTCATGTTTGTGGTCATCTTCTCTGTGTCTTCACGTGCGTCTTTTCGGTTTCCCAGACGCGTATTTTATGTGCTCACCTTTCCAATAGACCTGTACGTCCTCTGCGGACACTCTTCTGGTCCTTGTCTTTTCGGTTACCCAGAGATGTCTTTCACAACCCCTTGTTTTCTAACAGCACCTCCATCGTCAGGCTGGCTCACCTCTCATCTTGCTTACATCTTCACCTCCGCCTTCATTCGCCACTCTTTGGCCAGTCTGTTGCTCTTGTTTTGATAGCACCTCTAGATACTCTTTGGCAGGCTCCTCTCATCGGCTGGCTAATTCTTTAGCTTGCATTCAGCGACTTTGAAGAGACTCTTGCTCTCCCTCCCCGTGTGCATTACTGGCCGATTATTGTTTAACATGGTATATCATCTTAGCTACATCCCTTCTGAATGTCACCTTTTTCGGGAAACTGAATGGTCTTTTTTGCTTCACTGCTTTGACAAATGTAGGAGCAGGTTTTGAGGAATGCATGCATGTTATCCCAATTAAGCCATACACACCTCTTCACCAGGAAGTCCACTAAGGCTGCGTCTCAACTGCGCATGTTCACAACCTGCCCCTGCTTTCCACTTTGCATGACCACAAGATCCCCCCTCCAGCATGAGCTAGGCTCCATGATTTTTATGGAGTTATTTGTTGGCAGAAACTGGTGGTTCTTGCAAAATACACGGAAAGTGTGGGCCTGGCTTAGTTCGTAGACAGTGACAGCACAGTCGTGGATAAAGGGCTGAGTATGTAGGCCGGATAGGACGCCTTCCAACAGCAGAAACCTGTTTGTGCCGCTTTCATGTGTCTGGATGTTAGCACGTTTGGGTTGCCGTAGCAGTGATGCATATAGGCGTGCACGGATTCGGAAGTATCTCTCCTGTGTCATGTTGAAGTCATGGGCACACAAGTTCAGTGTGTCTCTTACCTTATTCGAAGTTGGTGCAGGCGTCCGGAGTGAAGGCATGTGAGAAAGTATGGGCTAAATTACTCTTACTATGTCCTATGTATGTAGACTTGACAATTGGTGGCCCCATTTGATTGACAATAAGTGTAAATGCAATCATCTTGTGACGAGTGTCTTTTGACATGGTCATGACTCATGAGGTACAGCAGTCAGGGAGTGCAAGTACAACAATACACCATTTGATTGACAATAACTGTAAATGCAATCAATAAATTTGTGACAAGTGTCCGCTCAAATATTTACATTTTGACAAGGAGCAAGTACAGCAATACAATAATGGTAAAATATCTGCATGCTCAAAATATTTCCATTTTACAAGTGATGAGGCACAAGTCAGGGAGTACAAGGGAGAGTCAGGGAACACAAGGCATGGTCAGGGAGTGCAAGTACAATCATACCAGTGCTCACGCACAACCCCAACAATAAAGGCGGAAAAGCTGGTGGTTTCTCCCCATTTAAAACACTAACATATCGTCAAGCTCGGATCCTGTTATTCAAACAAGATATGGCCTCTCCCCAGCCTACTTTGTACCTATCAGATCACCTAGTAAGTGTTGACACTAGGACTTAAAATGAAAACTGAATTCGTTGCAAGATAGATCAGACTAGTGAATGGGAGTTGGCCGAGATCCCCACTAGACAACAATCACGATGTCACAGCCCTGACACAGATTCTTCCAGTAAGTTTATGCAGGTAAGTGACATTTAGATAATGTTTATGATGTTATTGAAGGCTTTGGGTGGCGATACGTGATGAAAGTGCAGCTTGTCGAACAAGAAAGTTTACAGACCAAGCATGCACTGGAGAAGCAAGCAGTGTTGATTGAGAAGCTAAATTCGGAGGTAAAGCACTATCCTTCACCAATGGTGGGGTACTCAAACTATACCCCAGCTGGAACAGTATAGAAACACCGTTCCAGTCACTCAGGAGATGCTTCAGAACCAGGTGACACAAGCTCAGATGACCAAAGAAATTCCGAGAAGCGAGCAAAGCGAGCAGAGCAGCTCCTCCAGAATGTTCAGCGGGTAAGAGGCTCTGGTCCTAGAGCTGGGTTAGCACAAGGCGGTACTGCCTAGCCTGATTCCGCTAGCAAAACCCCATCACTGGCGGGTGTCAATGGTGAAGTTGACTTTGATGTTACTATGCAAGGGTGTGAGAACAGTGTAAAGGAGCCAGTGCTGCCTGACAGTGCCGGTGATGCCGGGGTACAGGGAGCCCAGGACATGTTGGATGATGATGATGATTATGAGGTATGGAGTCAATCTCATCTGCACTGGTGATAACATCCTCATGTCAAATAGGAAACCCCTAAGCTCTTGACAGAAGATGTACCGCCACCAATGAAGTTCACGAGGCCTTGGGCAGGGGCAGGCCCCCTGTTGAAGGCCACATTCAAGCAGAAGCCACTTTTTGTCCCCTCATCACCTTCACCACCATTGTCGACAAAAGAGGTAGGCAACACCATTGTAGTCTCAATCACCGCTAACAGGCTCATCATTAGCCATTAACCTTAGAGGAGAAGGTTGACACAATACTTACCAACATTCACCATCTGAAGTTTGGACAAGCTCAGCCCAGTCCTCAAACGCCCCAAAGAGTACCAGCCAGCCGATTCAGGCCAGCACCCATGAGGAACTGTAGCCCCACAAGAACAGAGAAACTAGTGAGTGGGCTGATGCTGATGGTTGCGTGATAACTGATAGAAAGGCGCAGAGAATGGTTCGAATCACCATGAATGAGCTATTGGGTATAGCACACGACAAAGAGGTATTAGGCATCCCTCCACCGCCACAGGATGACTTAGACTTGTATGAAGATGACAGAGGTGGCCCAGGACCTTCAATAAGCCCTATGATACCCCATTGGGACAACCTCAAAAGTAACTGGAACTATCAATTTTTTGAAATATTCCTTGCTCGCCTTAAAGCCCCAGGTCCCGACGGATGGGAGCTTGTCTTCAATGATGAAACTGAAGTGGAGGCACAGGAGATGTTCTTCGAATGCTTATATCGCCTCGGGCGGGAGATCAAAGCTGCCTCTCGTGAAAAAAACTACCAAGCTCGGGAGCGTTTGGCCAAAAAGAAAAAGGGGATATTGGATCAACAGAGGCCAAACACCCGGTGTAAGCAGGTGAGTGAATTCATGGATAGCTTGGTGAAATCACTGAGAAAGTGTATAGTTATTAGATACAAGGCTCGAAATCACTCTGAGCAATCGGACGACTCCCAGTGGGGAGATTGATCAACCCTGGAATAGTCTTTACCAGATTATGGACACGCTCGGAGCGCAAGGGATAAGCTCCGATGAAAGCAACGACAATGAGGCTAGTGGCAGAAGGGTCTACAAAGCGCAAAAGAAAACCTGGCGTGACGCAGGCATCACTGGGCTGCTCAGGGTGGTTGATCGAGACCACAACAAGACTAACTGTTATGGAAATACAAGGGCAGGAAATCCTCACCACCATCACCTAGTTCATGGAGGAAGAGACAGTAGGTGTGAAGTGCCCCCTGGGCTTCCTGTCAACTTCTATGATCGACACTGGTATGATCAATTGATGAATCATGAGAAAAAAGAGCTAGGGGTAAGGAGGGAGATGGATGTTCCTGAAATCACAGTGGCCTAGGTGGCAAGGAAGAGAGTGTGGACCATATGGATGTATTTTGTGTGTACATATATGTATTTTGCCCAAGAATTTAAAAGACCAGTCGGAATGCTTTCCAGAGACGCTGTTCAAAAAAGAGCGATGGGTATTGGCCTCAGAGCAGTGAGGAGGTCGTGAAAGATGCTTTCAGGCAACCAAAAAGGTGCAGGCTCAGATGAGGGAAACTTGTCTGAACAGAGTGCACGTGACGAAAGGTGAGTGAGCCTGAGGATAGAGGTGCTTTTAGAAAAAGAGCAGTGGGGGGTTGTGAAAGGCAT
>QLPF01008318.1:0-15478 GCA_003314045.1 Hygrophorus pudorinus | reverse complement strand
ACGACACTCCAGCAATTCAGTCTGATTACCCTAATCTCGACTTCTGGTTCAGACGTGACTGGATAAAGCACCAGAAGGCAAAGAAAGAAGCCAGCAATATCAGCAATATCAACCGTGTCACACCAAAGCGAGGAAACGCGAGGGCAGCCGATGGGGACAATGTCATGATGCTATACATTGAAGACGGCGACGGTCATCCTATAGATGGAAGTAGAGCTGCAGAAGTTCGGAAGACTTCTCGTTCTCTTTTTGTTCAGTTTGCAAATGCAGGTCTTGCACCGAAGACGTGGATGAAAGCTGATATGGTCATTCACGAGATGGGTAGTTGATTCCCAGAGCTGAAATTATGTGAATCAGGGTGGAAAATCATCCAGGCCGCAACTGACACCTATCCGTCATGGCATGCACATTATTTCAAGGGGACGGTAGCCAAGCAGGAAGATAGTGATGTCGATTTCGGAAAACTTGACGCCAAAGGATCCAAACGTCCTCGAGACGCCCTCACCCCAGCTACTCCACATGCAAATAAGAGGATCAAAGAAGCAGACTTGTCTGACGAGAGACTGCCACAGAAGTTGTTGGAGCATCACATGCATCGCAATTGGCGAGCATAGATGTGGACGAAGTGAAAGCGACGGTGAATAAGGTGGTCAGGGTATGTTTGTTCACTGAAAGCGACCTAGTAGTAACTTTTTACTCTACAGCTAATCAACCCGCTGGCTGCTGTTAAGGCCAATCACACTGACTACTCAGCCTCTTCATCCGCTGTGCCCCTCCCTTCGGCACCTGCACCTGCTTCGTCATCTGCGTTGCCGTCGCCTTCCTTCGTATCACCTATACCGTCTACGCCTGTTGAAGTTCCTCTCTCAGTGCCCGCTTCTTCTGTGTCTAGTGTGTCCGATTCTCTGTTGCCTCCGTTTCCGTTTCTGTCCCCCACACCCGCTTCGTCATCTGCGCTGCCTTCATATCACCTATACTGTCTGCGGCTGATGCAGTTCCTCCGCCTGCTTCTTCTGTGTCTGCTAGTGTCTGATTCTCTGTTGCCTCCATTTCCGTCTACTGTGGTTCAATCTTCCGAGTCGATCAAGATCAAACTGCCTGGAAAGAAGGCAAAGGGTATCACCAGCGTGACCACACCTGTTCCACCTGCTAGCAACGGTGCAAAGCTGCGACCTGGGCCTGCCAGTACAGCTCGCCATATATGCGGACGCGAGTGGCTGAAGGAAAATCCGAAGGGGACCACTGCATCTTTCAAATACTACTTCGACAAGCTTAGTGCAGCTGACAAGAAGGTACGGCCTCATTCTACATGACCACAGACTACTGATACATCACGAATGCACAGAAGTACGAAGACCAGGCTGTTAAGATAGTACGTACTAAGTCTATAACATGGGCAAGTCTGACCCTCCTCATTCACAGAAGGAAGCAATGGCGGCAGCGGCGGCAAGTGGATAACGTCGCATTGGCATACTTCAAGGGTCTCGTGGATGGTAGGAATGGTGTATTGGTAGCGGGAGTGCGATGATACAGAGAGCGGTGAGCGGGGTAGAAGCAGGGGAGCGGGTAGCAGGGGGGGAGTACTATTAGATGTCGTTCGATGTGGTTTTATGATGATTCACTGTGAAAGAACGAAATCGAACAGTTCGATTTCCTTTGAACAGCCTTAATGTGCTTAGAAACTCAAAATACTTTCTTATGATATGCTTCGATAAAAATCGAAGAATTGGTTCACTTTCGAACGACACCAACTCGGACAGATAGAGTTGGTGTCGTTCGATGTCCGTGACTCCGCTTCATGTCGATTTTGACTGGGAATAAGGACCAACTCATCCGCCGTCATATCTTATATCCCATTGAAGAGGCAGCCCAGCAGAATAGCGGTGAGATCAAGACGCGCGGGCACTGGAACAAGCGATGACGGAACAGGCCAAAACCAGAACGAGCATGATGCAAAAGGAGAAGAGGATCAAGAAAGCTGGGGAGGCGTTGAAAGAAGTTAGGTAGCCCGCCCTGTTATCGCGTTGACGCAGGGCCGATGTAAAGACCTAATTTGGTAACTCCTACGCAGAGTTCAAGGGAGGAGACGGTCTCGACTTGAAGAAAAACAGCAGGAGAAAGTTCAAAAGGAGCTTGTGACATTGAGCAAGGCGGCAGGTCTTCATACCTCTCCTGTGGGGACGTTCTTCAGATTGCATTACCCTTGCGCCACAGTACTTCCGGCCCTGCGTCCTCCGAAAGGTTGTCCCTCTTGTGTGGTCAGATAGCGAGAAGTGCAGCATACAAGCCTCAGAGACAAATCAGCTCGGTTCCGAGAGACATGAGCTAAGGAAAGATAGAAAAGGGACCGCGTGCGGAAACAATTCAGAAGATGTCGTGCATGGAAAATGTAATTTTGAAATATGCATGGCTGACTTGGGTGCTACATAATCCTCATACTAGACGACGGTGCCCTCCCTCCCTCAAGCAATCAACGTCGAAGCGGTAGCAGAATCATACTTGAAGGTGGGTGGGATCTGCTGCTTTGTCTTGTAATAGCGGGCAAGACGGTGAATGCGGGACTCGATGAGGATCAAGCGGAACTTGGAGTCCTTGTCCTTGCGGTTTGTCTCGAGGTGCTTGCGCACGGCGACCGCCTTTTTGACGAGGTGCCAAAGGTCCTCTGGGATGGACGGTGCCAATCCTATCCCCAAACAAAAGGTGTGGAGCGGTCACAGAGATGCGCATGCGTGTGCGTGAGTGAGAGTACGAGGGAGTGGGGGGGAGCGTACCTTGCGATTTGAGGATACGGAGTATTTTGTTACCTGTTACGAAGCGGACTTGTGGGATACCGTGTGAGTCACGGAGGGTTACACCGATTTGTGAGGGGGTGAGGCCTTTGCGGGCAAGTTTTATGATGTGCTCGACTACATCGTCTGGGGTGGTCTTGAGCCAGCTGGGGGGTGCTCTGCGGTATGGGAGAGCAGATGAGGCTGAGTTGTGTGAGACAGGGGTGGTAGGATGAGATGGTTGGATGCAACGTACAGATACCCTTTCCGGGAGCGTGCATACGACCCATGTTTGAATGATGTGGTTGTTGACTGAGTGGATGCTGTCACGGTCACGGTTCTGTGGCTTGTGTGTGACTGGTCCTGTACAGTTCAAAACCTTGACTAGTTTTTCCTCGTCTTTCTGTCTATCCACCTTAGTATGAAGCTCAACGTCGCCAGTCAGTGCCCTATCTACTTGTATTCCACTCACCCACACACCCCTATCCCACAGACCCTGCAACCGGGGAACAGAAACTCATCGACATCGACGATGAAAAAAGATAGCAAGTACCACCTAACAACCCAACCACCAACCACTCTAACCACCCCACACAGCCGCGTCTTCTACGACAAGAAAATATCTCAAGAAGTCCCCGCAGACTCCGTCGGCGACGAATGGAAAGGCTACATCTTCCGCATCACAGGCGGAAACGACAAGCAGGGCTTCCCCATGAAACAAGGCGTCCTCCTCCCCCACCGCGTAAAGCTCCTCCTCTCCGACGGCCACTCCTGCTACCGCCCCCGACGCACCGGCGAGCGCAAGCGCAAGTCCGTCCGCGGCTGCATCGTCGGTCCAGACATCGCAGTCCTCTCCCTCGTCATCATCAAGCAGGGCGAGAACGACATCCCCGGCCTCACAGATAACGTCCTCCCAAAGAGGCTCGGCCCCAAGCGCGCCACCAAGATTAGGAAGTTCTTCAATCTGAGCAAGGATGATGATGTCAGGAAGTACGTCGTCAGGAGAGAGGTAAAGAGTGCCAAGAAGGAGGATGCGAAGCCGTATACCAAGGCGTGAGTCCCCTCCACTATGAATCTCACCCCCATCGCTCACCCTCGGTACACCCAGCCCTAAAATCCAACGACTCGTCACCCCCATCCGCCTCCAACGCCGCCGCCACCTCAACTCCCTCAAGCGCCGCAAACTCGAACGCCAAAAAGAGCAAAAATCCGAATTCGAGTACGTCTCTCTCTCTTCCCCTCCCCGCGCCCCTAGCGCACCGCTAACCCGCCTCCCAGTCACCTGCTATCCAAACGCGTCGCGGAGAAAAAGGCCAAGATTGCCGCAATCAAGGCCTCACACCACAAGTATGCCTTCCTTTGTCCGCTTGTACATAGCTAACGCCCTCCCCGCACAGACCCACGACCGCATAAGCCTCGCTCACATTCGCATATCTCTCTTTTCATATCGTCGACATGCCGTCTCCCCTCATACCATGTTTACTATATGTTAAAAATCTATCGTGATCCCGTATGAGATATTGCAGTGTGATCGCGAACGTAGCGTAATAACCAACTCATGACTGTGTGATCACATTGCAGAGGACAGTAAAGAAAAATGTACCCGTACGACAGACAGCAAGCACGAAAGCGAAAAAGACAGCATCAAACAGCAACACCTCCTCACGCCCACATAGCCCTGAACTTCTCATCGAACTCCCTCGTCGCCCCATCCACAACCTCATACACCCGCCAATCCGCGTCCGTCACCCCCTCCGGCCGCTTAAACTCCGGCCCCACACCACCCTCACCCTCCTCGTCACGTTCCATCTCCCCCGGATCAAACGACCCATACCCGCTATCCACATCCCCCTCTCCCTCTCCCTCCCCCTCCCCACCAACACCACCACCACGTCCAGCAGCCTCCGCGGACGCCTTTAACAACAACTGCTCCAACCCCGTCCTCACCGTCAACAACACCAACACAAACTCCTGCAACAAATACCACACATCCCCCCTCCGCACCCCATTCCCCTTCACCAGCGCCGCCACTTGCCCATGCACATAAAAGTCCACCAAATACGCATTCAGCGCAAACGGGCCCCGAGTATCACTCGCGATATGCTCCAACGTCGGAATCGCATGCCCGTTCAGCTCCACCCCCCGCCGCACGGTCCCCACCAGCTCCCCAACACTCCCAAACACATCCCCATGCCCCGAATTCGCCACAAAAGGCGACCGCGCTACAACCCGTATCGCCGTCTCCCGCAAATACCCACGAAACTCCCCCTCCGTACCCTTCCCAGCAAACGACCGCCCACTCCGCGCCAACACCTCGTCCGCACCCAGCTGTCCCTGATACTGCGCAGCAAACGCCTGCGCATACCCCGTAAACACCCGCAGCACATCCCGATCATGCGCCCTCAGCACCTTCCTCGCGTCCTCCCCCATCGCCGGCAGCACCACCATCGACGGCGAGTTCTTCGCAGCCACCACCGCCTTCGCATACGTCTGCACCAAATACCGCCGTCCAAACACATGCGCCAGCAGCCCCACCAGCGCCCGCTTCGCTCTGCCCAGCCCCTTCTCCCCCGCCCGCACCGCGCACAGCCGGTGCAGCACGCCCCCGCGCAGGAGCGCCACCAACGCAAAGTTACTCGGCTCCGAGTAGTACAGGTGCGCCGCGATCGAGAACAGGTTCATCGGTGCACCCGTGCGGTCCAGCAGCCCCGCCCGCTGCAAGTACTCGATGCTGAAGCGAAGGTGGTGCAGCAGCTGGTGCCGCCCCGAAGGGGAGCCAAAGCTGATGTGCGGGAGCGAGAGCATGCTTTGCACGGCCTTTCGCGCGAACGGCGCGGAGGAGGAGCCCGACAGGAGGTTGAAGAGCCGCAGGCAGAGCGTCGAGGTCAAGGGGAAGTTCCCCCCGAGGGAGGGCAGTTTGGAGAGGATGAGCCGCTGGACGCGGTCCATTGCGAGGCCGTAGAAAACGACGTTGCCGAGGAGGTCGTACCCGCGACGGCCAGCGCGACCCGCGCATTGGCGGTACTGTGGGGAGAGTTAGTTGGTAGCACGCATAGGAGATTCGGGACGTACCATGAGAGCCGTCAGGAAGGGCGAGTCTCCGCAGAAGACGGACGTTTTCGTCGGCGCGTTGATCCCCAACGCCAAAGTCCCCGTAGCTATCATCACGCGTACGAAGCCCTGACGGAACAAGCTGGCACACACAAGCTTGAGCAAAACTCAACGCAGGCCCAAATCGCACTGGCGCCTACCTTTCGACGAGACTCCTATACCGTTTGTTCATGCCCGCGTGATGCACCGCGATCCCCCGACGCAGCGCAGCGATCGCCCACGCCGGCGTAG
The DNA here is from genome assembly GCA_003314045.1 of Hygrophorus pudorinus. Classification (NCBI taxonomy): domain Eukaryota; kingdom Fungi; phylum Basidiomycota; class Agaricomycetes; order Agaricales; family Hygrophoraceae; genus Hygrophorus; species Hygrophorus pudorinus. The sequence goes on along the minus strand of QLPF01008318.1, from coordinate 9,368 downwards.
ACGTCCACGCCAGGTCCTTGACGTCGCCATCGAGATCGGTGATGGAGTACGACGTGCGGGTGCCGGCGAACGAGAATTGGGGCGAGGGGTCTTCAGGATCGAACGAGTTCTCCCACGAGTGGCCCTGCTCCCCCGCAGGCTCCGGCGCGTCCGGGTCTTTCTTCTGTTTCTTCGCCTTATCCGCTAAGCGTTCGCGATCTTTCGCGTGCAGTTTCCATTGCTCCCATGCACGAAGCTTTCGGTTCCATTCAGGACTGCTTGCCCGCCATTTCTCTTCGGCTGCCTGGATAACCTCGATGAGTGTTTGGGCCATCACTTCGCAGTTATTGCGATCAAAGTTGAACAGGATCGCGGGCTGTGAGAAGTTAGAAGCCTATCATGGGACGCAGAGGTACGGGGACTTACGAGGTCTCCTTGGACGTGCAGGTCAGACACGAGACCGATGAGGTTGTCCTTGAAGAGGTCCTTATCAGGCGTCACATTGAGGTCCATCTCGGTGATGCGGGAAATCTTGGGATCCTCGAGCTCGCGGATTACCTTGTAGAGAGGCGATGCGGGATCGTGAGGATCGCACGAGGATACCAGCTTGGATAGGACCGTTGTTTTGAGACTCTTTTCATAGTCCAGGATATCCTTTTGTCGAAGGAACCCCGTCTTCTCGGAGAAGAACGTCGTTGGGTTTAAAGCGTCTAGATCTTGAGAAATATTACCCCGACACGAGCGTAGCGCATAGTACAAGGATAACGTATCCGAAGCCTCCAACGACAGATCGGCCGGAAGAGACCGGGTGCCAAACGACAGCATGGCTATCGGATGGAGGAATCTACTCCGTTGGGACGAGCGGTACGAGTCCAAACCTTGGAAAACCGTGGTACTCTTCTGCTGCAGCGTGTAATAGAACTTTCGCAAGTGAGAGTATCGATGGGGATGGCTGATGAGCGTGTGTTTGTAACCATGCGCTTTTTGAACAGACCGGAGCCATGTGTTGAAGACGTCCGGAGACCCAATCGTTGCCGATAAACCACTGTTAAGGTGCATCAGATCCGGCTCAATGTGATCCCAGGAGACCTAACATAATAGGACATGGTGCCAAAAGAATGATCTGTTCCCAAACTGCGCCCCCTTCTTGCTGACCAATTGAATGAATCTCGTCGAGGACAATACTGAAAAATATAATCAGCATAGGCCACCAAACAGAAAGGCGTCAACTACCGTTTGATCCTGGGTGTCCAGACCCGTGCCAATGGGGGAGATAGCAGCATGATGGCTAGCATGTCAGGCACCGTCACGAGAATCTGGCATTTTTGGGGATCATGTATTCTATAGTCACGCGTATGCACGCTCCAGCAGCTCCCTGAAACATCGTTCAGACAATGGCCAGCAACAGCAGCAGAGACACCAGAAACACGAACGTCCGTTTAGTTGTTTGCTGAACCTCGCGTACACTTCTGCAGCAATCTGACTCACGAGGGCTTTCGTAGGCGCTACATAGACAAGTATGCCGTTGTCCGACTCCCTCAATACCTTCTCCATCGCATAATACGAGCTGCCGATTCAAGTCAGTAACATCGTGAAACTGATGCAGAAAATAAATTACATGAATGTTTTGCCGGCACTGGTCGGTGCTACAGGACAATTAGCAAAGTCTGGGTAACCAAAGGCACGGCGGACTGACCAACGACGAGCAGTGAACTGTCTTGGTCGATACAGTCCAGGACGTCGCGTTGCCAGGCGTCAGGCTCGAATGCCACACGAGAATCAGGTTTACCATCCATGCTTCTGTCCATGAATTCACCAAAGAGACGAAGTTGCCACACAGTCGGGTGCTCCGTGATATGCATGAATTTGTAAAGCGGCGTTTTACTTTTCGACTTCACAATCTTTATAAATTCAAAGCTCAGAGGTCGATCCTCGACTGCGCTACCAGACGGCAATAGGTCGAGAGATTTCGCGTGGTCAGCAAACCCCAAAGACGCGAGAACATTTAACAGACACGTCGAGATTGTCGGCGTCAACTTGTTTCGGTCGTGGATGTCCTTGATGATACGCATCACGGAAACGGTATAATGATCACGGACAGAATCAGTGTCGTTATCTGCTTCATCAATCCACTGGATCAGCTCCAGATGTAACCGATAAAGGCGGATCTCAGTGGCAAGCGATGGTTCTTGGCTCTTCTTGTTCCGGTACAAGTCGAGAAGGTGTGCGATTTTTATACTGTTCGTCATCTTCTTCATGGTTTCGAGCTGAACGAGCCACCATGCTTGCGATGAGGTGTCCTGAGTGGACTTTTTCTTGTCGGTAATTTCCTTGAGAAGCTTCTCTTTTGAGGAGAGCTCCTTTCCCTTCTTCCCCTTCGGCTGAATCTGTTTTTCCTATGTTTACGCGGGTCAGTATCGGGAGGCACAATAAACAGCCAGCACTCGCTTTATTAGCCGGCCGGGTCTTGAGAGTTTTAGATCCCTGGGTTCCGACGGGAGGAATTATGATCTGTTGCAAGCTAGCACCAAGAGCACCCGTCAAAGTCCCCGCCTGACGTTGCAGCGTTGCCATGAATCGCTGTTCAGATCTCAAAATCCGACGACGATGCTTTTCATTTGCTGGCTTTTGGTCGGCACCCCCGAGATGGCTGGGTAAAATAGCCTTCCGGGAGTTATGCCAGTGTTGAGTATCGGAAAATAAAGTGCCATGTCCAAAGTCCAGATACGCAGAAGGAATATGATCGCCCTGTTCGTCGACGACGACGTGGACCGACTCGAGTTCCTCGTTGACTACGTCGTTGTCAAATGGAAGAAGACGTAAATGATTGGATACAGCTGTGGTGGCTTGGGGAGGTGAGGATTGCAGAGGGAATCGAATGGCGAAGGCTTTCAGGTCAATTGGCGAAACTTTCAATTTTGACCAGATTCTGCAGACACGGGCAAAGGCACTGGAACCGATGAGTTTATTCAAATCCTTGGATTGGTTTGTGATAAGGAAGTGGAGCAAGGAAGCGAGAAGTCTTCCATCGAGGTCCAAGGCAACGTCATAGGTGGATATGACGCTCTCCGTCGCGAAGAAAATCATTGGATAGAAAGACTTCAAGATGATGTTCATTAAATCTGGATGGAGCGGGTCCAAAGGCCTGGCCCTTTCATGGACTGATACATCTTCGAGAAGTATGCAGTGGACGATAAAACAGTGCAACAGTTCCAACGGAACCGACTTGGACGACTTCAAGGAAAGAAATAATCGCGATAACTCCACCAAACGCGAGTCTGTCGCAGATGTCTGTCTGTTTGTCGCCGTGAGAGAAAGTGGCCCAATGCCAAATCGACTACTTTTGTCCTGCGCGTTCAGAGTAGTATGCGCCCTATCAACGATAGCCCATAGCCCCGGTCGTAACAGCTTGCTGCCCTCAGCATTGAGTCTCTGTCCGAAGACGAACGAAAGAATCTGTCGCAAGTTCCCGTTGTTTGAGAACATTCCATCAGTTGGAGTAAGAAGTATGTCACTTACTTTCGAGTCACGGAACTCACAGCCCTGTAGAAGACTCACGGGTATACCTCGAGATAACAGGTTGAAAAGAAAAATCCGCTGGCACAGAATACGCTCAGCGACGAGGCCAGCCTTCTCATTGAGAAGGCCCCCATCATTAGCCATCACGAACATCGGCTAAAATAAATTTCAGTGTGATTTATGTCTAGACAGCTGTTTCTTACCTTCTTCTCTCTGTTGTACTGTAACCAATTCTCGTCGGATAAACTATCGAAAGTATGAACGGGTATGTCAAGTTTAAGCAGATGCTGAAATAGCAGCTGGCGAGCGAGAGACCGAGAAGCCACCGTGGATACGGAGCTTCCAGTGTGTAACGTGAGATGTCGATATTCTGTCGTCGATAAGAGTTTTGATGTGAGGGGTGTGCCAGGTAACAACGACTGACCTTCCCAGAACACGATCTCAAACTCGGCATTTCTTTGTAAAAAATCTTCTAGAATATGCTCTAATGATTGAAGTGCGTGGAGAATTTGAAAGCTACAATCTGAGACGCGTGTAAGTTGACGCGTTGCCGTTGTGGCACGGAGTGACATACCATCGCGACCAAGAGCCAGGAGAGGATCGTCAAGAACAAATTGCAGGAGAGATTCGCCTAAAATTGGATTCAAGGATCGCATCAAAGAAATTACTTCAGATTGCATCATACCGTCAATGATAAACAACTCGCTGCCGGCGTAGTCACCTAAACTCGATGTCAGTGTGTACCAGTGTCAGAAGATGGATCCGTCATGACCCAACAAATCCATCCCTAAGATCATATGCCAGTCTCAGATGCGAACACTAAGTCGATGTACCAATATTTGCTCACATCTGGCCCCCTTGCTTACATTGGAATACCACTGAGAGTCTAAGTAGTGTAGGGCAGTTTTTGCAGAAGAGAGATCCTTTGGAGAGCCCGCTGTGTCGTCGACGATGTCGAAATCGTCCAGATCCATGGTTGTGAGAGGACTTGGTAAGACCAACGGGGAATACAACTGTCTGAGCTCAAACTGAAACTTAGCGTATTTCCTTTTCCAGACATAGCGTGAGCGTCGGCGGCTTGTTCATTTCACTGTATCGATAACGACTCGGAAGGTCGACCAGCTAATCGATTCCGTTATCGCTCTCCGTGTGCGCAGTACACGCCGACTCAGATTGATTTGACGCCTCCAACCGCCTGGGAAGGCTGTACGAGCTACTTCATAAGAGGCGCAAATTTTTGTTCACGAGTTACCGTGACCAACTATCATGATGGCCTGCCAATACTCAAGCTTAACAACGGCACTGATATCCCAGCCATCGGACTCGGTCAATGCCCAATTGCTGTCTCGGCTGATGAGGTGTCAAGGTACTTGGCAATCAAAGCCACATGAAGCGTATCTTCTGCTGTCGAGTATGCTTTGAAGGAAGCCGGATATAGACACATCGACTGTGCCTGGTATGCGCTTTCATACTTTTGAGTGGTTTGGACTGCATTTCCCCTAGGGCTTACCTTAACGAGAAAGAAGTGGCCGAAGGCATTCGTGCGTCCGCTGTCCCAAGGTCGGAGATATTCGTGAGTGATCATCTTCATCCTAGATTAATCACAAAGAGGGGCTGACAGTCACAGTAGATTATCAGCAAGCGGTGGTGTACATGGCGCTCTCGTGTCGAAGAAGCACTTGACCAATCCCTCGCCAACTTGGGCGCCCATTATCTTGATCGCAAGACTTCCCGTTGTAACGAAATTTGAGTGGATGATCACTCGGTGTGCCTTGTTCACTGGCCTGTTGCCTTGAACCCCGAAGGAGATCATCCGGTGGTTCCCACTCTTCCGTCTGGAATCCGGGACGTGGACCATTCTTGGGACATGAAAGCAGATGGAAGCAGTTCTCAAGAACGGTAGGTGGCCTTATTTTTATCTTATAGGTGGCTCAAGGTAAAGTCCGAGTCCAACTTTTCACAAAAGAAGTTGGAGGACATCTTGTCCACCGCGGAAATAATTCCCGCTGTACATCAAGTAAGCCGTGTCCGCTTCTATGATAATTTCTTTGTCTGACGCAACTTTTTAGCTCGAGCTCCACGTTTACAACCCTCGGCATCAGCTGATCGAATATCTACACTCAAAGGGGATGGCATATCACCACCAGGATCGGTGAACTTCTCCCTCTTAGCCGAAGAGGCTGTCGTTGAGCTTTCCCGGAAGCATTTTATCCAACCCTCTGACGTCCTCTTGGGATATCTCCGTACGTTCTCATAGCTTTTTTCCCCCCCCGTCTCGTAAACTTTTTCCATCTTGGGGACGTTCGCGTTTCATTCCGTTGGGAAATTTTCTAACTAGCTTAAAAGTGGCCAAAAGGATGATAATTTTACCCAAATCCGTTACGCCTGAATCGCTCCTAACACCACAGGCGCCGCAGACGCCTTCAAAAAACTGGACCAGGCAGACAACAATGAGCTCGACGGCCTCTCTCATCACGGGGGAAAGCAAAAAAGTGCATTGTATTCTTCTCATAATCAACGGCTCATCCTGAGTCATACTCACGCCCTTGTCGGTAGATTTAACACACCTCCATGGCGTAAGTAACTATCTGCTCATCAAAACACAACCTTGACTGATTATGCGCGTAGCTGTCGATCTCGGATTCGATCACTGGCCTGCATTCCCTTTGTAAATCAAATATCATATGGATATTCACACATTAAATGACAGAAATGACTGCCCTATTAATGAGTGCGAACATGAGGGCGGCTATTGGCATGTCGCTTCATGTAGCTCACTGGCACGTTCACCCCTAATATTTCCCTTCGCTTGAAGGTCTCTCCCACCAGAGTTGCAACTGTTCAGACATTCTGACGTGATTTGACTATCTCCACATGCTACATATGTACGTCCTGTCTTCAAAATTGACGACATTACACATCCACATTGATCCTATCCACATTGATCCCAGAACTATCCGAGTAATCATGAATCTAAGTCTATGACGATTCAATTATTTACGGACATAGCCGATGTATCCTGGAACGTAACCATCGTCTCGGAATCTTAGATCTATTATACTTACTTGCCAACCAAATTTATCAAACTTTTGCCCGTGGATGATATATTTCTGCGAAAGACGCAAAGGTTAAATTTCTATTCTCAACTTCAAGTTGAATATCTCGTCATAGCTTCAAGTACATGTACGAGGTGGATGAGACTTGTTGACATTGTCCGCTGACAGTCGGCGGGACGCCCAGGCAGCCCGAACGGAAACAGACATAGATATACATAGATATCGGGCTCAAGCAGGGACGTGTGATATCCGTTGGGCACGCCGGGAGGACCTTCTCGCGGGCGGTCTCACCTGCACTGAAAAAAGAGCGCGAACAACCGTTTTCAAAGATCTTTCAAAAACGTTCGCTGGATGCTCGGCGCTGCCAGGTATATATAACAAATTGTGATTTGAAAGGGAGTACGTTTTTGGACGACGGCGACTTGGTCTATATTAAAGGTGGCGGCGTATGGCGGCGAGCTTGCAACATATCGGTGCCGAATTCTCGAGAGCCAGTTACGAGTCGACTTACGACCGAAGAAGAAGAAGAATGCTTCAACAGGATTCGCGTAAAAGATCTTGTCACCATTCCCGGAAATCTGAGATATGTGCTAAATAATTTTTATGGCTTTTCGAGGGGCAATATCGGGTTGAAACCGTCACTACAGTGCACGTGGAAACGTTTAAGAATCTCACACCATAATACTCCTGGCAATCGCAATACCAAGAACCGGGTGCGGAACAATTTCACGGAATGAGTCCTCATGAAACATATAATTTTTCTCGCTGAGATTTGCCTCCGTGGCGATCGCCAACTCCCATCTATTGATCACCCATGTCTGGCTTTGTCTCAGCCCCTTATAAAGGGACCTTGCATTTCCAGCTTTCAGCAACTCACCGCCGTCCCTCGTAACATATCCCATACCATCATACAATATGCCTGGTGCTATCCACGATGGTCGTGACCTCGATATGACATCCGATGCCATAGACGACGGTTAGTTCCTTGTCGTTTCTATACCGATGCGTTACTCACGCGCCACTTGCGTAGTAAACATTCTCAAAGGGAAACTATGGGACGACGGGTCCGAGTTCGATGAAGCTAAGGACAAGACTCAGTTCCGTCAGTACGAGACCGCTTGCGACCGCGTTAAAGCCTTCTACAAGGAACAACACGGTTCGTTCGTTTATTCCACGACATAGTGGCATCCCATTTAGTTGTCATTGCAGAGAAACAAACCGTCGCCTTCAATATTAAAGCCCGCGTGGACTTCAAGACAAAAATTAGGGCACGCATGAGCGTGTGGGAGGCGATGGAGATGCTCAATACTCTTATTGACGAGTCGGACCCTGATGTGGGCAGACTGTTTATGATTTGACGAATGCTTTTCATACTAACAACTGCCTTGTAGACGTCTGTTTCGCAGATTGAGCATCTCTTGCAGACAGCCGAAGCCATTCGACGCGACGGAAAACCCGAATGGATGCAGGTCAGTATCAACACTACTACTCTGAGGAGCACCGTTCCTTACTTCATTGCGAACAGGTTACCGGTCTTGTGCATGACCTCGGCAAACTCCTGCTTCTGTTCGGATCGGAGGGCCAATGGGATGTTGTCGGCGTAAGTTCACGGGTCTTTGTTCCTTCTGCATTGTCTGATTGTTTCGATGATACGCAGGACACGTTTGTTGTAGGCTGCAAATTTTCCGACAAGATCATTTACCCCGAGACCTTTGCTGGGAACCCCGATTCCCAAGATAGCGTCTACTCCACAGAATACGGTATTTACCAACCTCACTGCGGACTGGATAACGTGATGTTGAGCTGGGGACACGACGAAGTTTGTTTTGCTCACCTGCTATATCATTTGTTCTCACTGACCGAATTGTTTAGTACCTGTACAATGTCTTCAAAGACCAGAGTAGTCTTCCCGCGGAGGGACTCGCCATGATCCGCTACCACAGTTTCTACCCGTGAGTCCCCCCCCCCGACGTCTAACGCCTGCGGTAGTGCTGATAGATAACTAAGGTGGCATCGGGAAAACGCTTACTCACATCTCACGAATGCAAAAGACGAGCAGGTTCTCGCCGCCGTACGGGCCTTCAACCCATACGATCTGTATAGCAAGAGCGACGAGCCTTGCGACCCAGTGAAACTCAGGCCCTACTATGAAGGCTTAATCAACAAATTCTTCCCTGCCACCCTCGACTGGTAACATCAAGACCTATATGACATTGCGTCGGTCGTCACTTATAATTGCTATCATTATAAAAACACAGACAGTGGGGCTTTCGTTCGTTGCTATCGTTGCTAATTGCTAGTACTCATAGAGATTTGTCGTAAATTATCAGATATAGACATAACGTAGATGTAGTCAGATATATAGCCACATAATTACAGTTTATTCAAGTTATATGTAATGTTTTTCTTGCACGTTTGTGGACAAACTTGCCAGTGCGACTCGAGTTATAGCAAGTCACAGGCAGTTGCGACTTCAACTTGAATTGCTAGCATGAGCGAACCGGCACCGCAAAGCACGTTACCGTACCCGCCAGTACACAAGGACAAGAAATTTGTTGTCCTCTCCGACTGGTCGGTCTCAATGCTTCACGATCACTTTTCTCAACTCTGAATCGGCGCAAACTCTTCGCAGGGATGGTACAATCACGACATACGACTCCAATGATTGTGCGTCTATTTTGCAAATTCGCATACATTTTCCCCGATAGGATGCTGATTGAATATCTATATTGGAAGACATGACGGATAGTTTGGGGTACGGGAAAGAAAAGAGAAGGGCTGGTAATTTAGAAATTTTGTCGGGTCGTGTCACTT
>QLPF01008241.1:0-12567 GCA_003314045.1 Hygrophorus pudorinus | reverse complement strand
CAAAGTCTGCCAGCCATACAATGCTGCCCTTCTCCATTCAAGGTGCTGGCAGCGCTGAGTCCAACGATTTGGTAGGTTGCTGTTATTTCACAGCATCGTTCACCACTGATGCTTTTATTCCTCGAAGTTTGATGCAAGCACATATGGTTTCAATCTGGAGGAGTTGTACATCAGCAAATATACATTTGCTTTTTTGTGCTTTTTTCAGTACTTTTGGTGCTTATATAAGCACCAGAAGCACGAAAAAGCTCGAAAGTACAAGATGCACGAAAGCACCTGGTGCTTATAAAAGTATGGTGGTGCTTTTTTGGAGTATAAAAGCACCCATGGTATGGCGGCTTTTCTGAAAGCACCGGTGTTTTTCAGAAATTTTATCTTGGTGCTTATTTACTTATGGTGCTCATTTGTTTGATAAATATAATAGCAGCGGAAGATTTTTTTAAATAGTAGTACTACTACGAGTAGGTACTACAGCGAGTATGAGACTGTTACATCAAAGCCAGGAGGGGGAGGGGGAAGGGCACAGCTGATACAAAAAAGGACACAGCAGAGCACAAAAAAATGCTGACTCGGAGTAGGCAACAATGAAACAGAGATACATACTACCTGTTAATATTGACCATCTTCAGTGTCAGGGTCAAGTTTTTGGTTCATCGACACAACTCCAGATAGTTCCCCTCTCATTGTCTGCCTGGAGGTAGAGGCCTCACTGGCCCCCTTGACATCATCGTCCCCCTCTAAATCACCAGTTGCTAGCCCCCTTCACATTCCCGGCTCCCTCAACATCACTGGCCCCCTCAACATTCCTGCCCCCCTCAACATTGCCAGCCCCCTCTAAATCCCCCTCTGTGTTATGGTCACTCTCCAATTCATCGTCATCCCCCCTATCTCCCACCTTGGTCTCCTTGTCTGAATCTGATTGTTGAAGAAGAAACCTGTCACTCTCATTGCCGTCTGTGTTTGCTCCTCCAATGACAGCGGTCGACTTGTCAGATTGGTCCTTGAAGGCAAATTCTCTTGCAGCAGCGATAATGGCAGTCCATTGATTTTTTGTTAGCTGTTCCACTGACAGCAGAAATCCCAAGGCTCTCTTCTCTTTTTTCACTATTCCACCTGTTGTAAGTATGTCCCAGTCACCATAGTTCTTGTAGGAGAAGTGGCTGAGCTTTGTGGGGGGGATGACTTGTTCCCCCATCACCCAAAATACGAACGTGCGTACAGCCTATATATATCTGAAATCAGAATGACTAATAGCTATCAAAAGAAAGGTACGAGCTGCTTGGATAGACAGAATCAGAGCTCCGATTGGATAGAGTTCGAGCATGGCAGCACTAGTGTGCTTGATATCCTTGTAGTGTGAAGATAGGGTATATGTGATAATATCAGACTGGAATAGCTGACAGATAAATGTTAGCAACCGATGATACACAGTTGAGCACCCCATACCAATGGTTTCCCAACCTTGCGTTGCTTCCAATAGAATGGCCAATTTCCAGGTTTTGTGCCAAGGGTCTCCTTGACAAACTTTGCATGATCCTCCTTTGTGGTGTAGACAGCGAGCAACAACTCCACTGCATCCATAGTGTGTTGGGCAAAACCATTGTGCCAAGCCTCCAAATGATACCCAATCTATGTCTCAGTGTTACCAACAAGTCTTCATCACACTGTAAAGTATCATCCATGTACCAATACTCGGACCAGGTCATCCTTTTCCCAACCACAATTCAAACTTCTGTAAACATTTACCCAGTGTCACTTATAAATGGGAACCTGCAGATCACTCCAAGTGAGTAAAATCCCCATATATGGGGGATGAAAAGAGTGCCAAACTTCGGACCCACTCCTTGTGGAAGGTTGTGGAGATTGGTCTTGGCCTTTCATCCTTTATTCGGTTTGGGAGTAGTCATGGGATCAGTTCTAGAATTGGCAGTGATTTCCTTGATCTGCACAATGACCTATCGGGTGATCAGATGTTTATTGTCCTAGGCATATGATACTTATCATGACTCACCTTATGTTCAGTTTTGACGTACTTCGCCAGTGAGACTGCAGCTGCAGCTGCTGGGGCATGTTCGACATGTTCATCACTGTCACTGATACCCCCTTCTCCATAGATAAAGTCCAGACTTTGTGGTATCGAGTTCACAATGCTGGAGGTAGAGGTCGAAGTCTTCATGCAAGAAGTGGGTTCAGGATCGGGGTAACTGTTGGGATACCCCTCCCAGTTTTTTATGAAGCCTACAGGGGGAGGTCGAGGGGCCTTGGATTTTTTGAGGATTCTGAAAATACGCAGAATGAGGTGATAAAGTTTAGCCATTGTTACCAAATTGGTAGACTTGATTGCCTCACTGTTTCTTTGGTGAGGTGTGAGTGTCAGCCTTACATTTCCCCTTATCGGAGTTGGGTGTGTCAGAATGACTCTTCCGCATTTCCTGGACACTATTTCTAGTCTCAACGCCCTTCTCTTTACTCTTTTTCTTTTTCTCTTTCATTCTCGGTGCCACAGGCTGGTCCACCTCCATCCCTCCCTCATCAGGCACGATGAATGGATCTATGTTCAAGATTGTAAGTAATACTTCAATGACATCATCATGAACTGACACACCGTTTGAAGTCAGGAGCATCGATGTTGGGCAGGACACCCATGCAATGACTTTCATGGGTGGATGGTTCACCTGGGCTTCATTGTTTGTCCATGATCTCCTGTGTGTCCTCAATGGATGTTACCTTTTGAATAGGTGAGTCTCTTCTTTATCTAGCTTAGCCTTCTCCTGAGCTGCTCGTCTAGCTACTATCTCTGCTTTTGTTGCTCTTTTTCTAGGTACATCAGGTTTACCAACTTTGCAGCCCTTGTTTTACTCTCATGTACCCAAGTGCACTGGACCAGCTGGAAAGAGATCTGGGGCAATCTGGGGCAATGTTTTTTGGGAGGCATGGTTGCACAAAGCTAAGCAGTACGTATGTTGTTGTTTTTTCAATTTTTTCAAAGTTCCTCCTTTCTAAAGTCCCACGGATCCCTCAGTTCCACTTCTACTCACACTCCTCAAACATGGAGAAAATTAAAAGGCTTTTCTGCTCTCGGAACTTGATCTGTCCTTCTCCTGGGTGCCAAAAATTCTTCCACAGTGCCTCAGGTCGCACTCAGCACTTTAACACACACAGTCCTCCTCCCAGTCCTCCTTCGCCTGATCAACCATCTCCTTTCCCATCTCCTTTCCCCTTGCCTGGACCTCCAGGTGTGCCTAGTATGCCAAATAGTAGATCAGCAAGTCCCACTGGACTGAATGACCATGGCATAAATATACGAAGACACCCAATCATTGACGGCAAGTCTCAATAATATTATATACAACATTATACTGATATTTCCAGGTAGGTACTCCATGCGACAAGGACAGCAATGATCTTCTCCCTGACCAGCCCCCCCCTCTCCCGACTACCCACCATCTGATGACTACTCACCTTTCAGCAACTGTCCTGAATTCGAAATGGCTGATTTCCTATTTCGAGAGATACAAATGTCTGGTAGTGGGGTCAATCAACATATGGAGCTCTTAGCCACTATGTATCTGGACACGGAACCACCCTACGCTGATGCAAAGGATATGTATGATCAAATCAATGAGATTCCATTTGGGGACTCGCCATAGAAGTCCTTCGAAGTTGAGTACACAGGTCCTATTGAGTGTGATGCTGGCAATAAACCACCAGGATGGAAAACTGCAAGCTATGAAGTTTGGCCTCATGACCCCCTCCGTGTCATGGAGAACCAACTTGGGAATCCTGGCTTTGCGATGGAGATAGACTATGCACCCAGACAAGTATACAAAGATGGTAAACAACAATATACAGACTTGATGTTAGGGAACTGGGCATGGCAGGAAGTGGTGAGTATTTGCTATGTTATAATATCTTTTGTGACTAATATCGTACATAATTACAGGACATAATTGCAAAAGATCCTAACACTCACAAAGCCATGTTCGCACCTGTAGTCCTTGGCAGCGATAAGTGTCTGTTGCAACGGGACATAACGAATACTATCCACTATATATATCTCTTGGACCTGTCCACAACAATGTCAGATGCACACATCGCGAAGCCATCTCCCTTCTAGGTTTCTTATCTATCCCAAAAAGTACGTACATATTTCTGATGATATCCGCTATTCGAACAGCTAATCACGAACATCAAGGAGACCCAGAATTCTGAAGGTTCTGACACCAACTATTTCAGTCTTCATTGGCTCATATTTTGTTATCGCTGAAACCGCATATGACAACCCCCTGTGTCACGATGTGCGGCGATGGCCACTTCCATCGTATTATTTATAGAATTGGCCCATACATTGCTGACTACCCCAAACAAGCATTACTCGCCTGTGTCATTCAAGGCTGGTGTCCCAAGTCAGTACCATACATATTTGTATATTTACTAACTTACTCACATTGTAATCATATTAGGTGTAGTGCTCCTGCCGACCACCTTGACTTAAATGAAACATTCGGGCCAAGGTGACATATGTATACTGAGACACTGACCGACGTATTCAGTCTACAAGAGCTATGGGATGGGTATGGGATTGTTGGAGATGTTATGGTATGTATCTTTTAATGGTGTTGAATTTACGCTAAGCAATCTGTGACACCCCTTCACAGCCTTTTACCCCTGAGCAAATATTCACAAAATTCTAATGCCAGACCTTCTCCATCAAGTAATCAAGGGGACCTTCAAGGACCACCTCGTAACATGGGTAGTTGATTATGTCAACCAAACTGCTGACTTGGCCGGTCAAGCGACAAAGATATTAGCTGACATTGACCGAAGGTTCGTTCGTCTACCATTGAACATTAGGTATGACTCATATGTGCATGTAGAATCGCTGTGGCCCCATCGTTCCCCAGACTTCGGCGGTTTCATGAGGGCCAGAATTTTCAGCAGTGGACTGGGGACAACTCAAAGGTGTTAATGAAGGTTTTTCTTCCAGGGCATGTTCTGGATAAAATGGTGAAAGCCATCAGCTCTTTTACAGAATTTTGTTACTGTGTATGGCGATCGGTGATTGACGAAGACACCTTGGTTGAAATTGACATGGCCCTTCACGATGTCCAGCACAGCCGATCTATTTTTTTAGAAACTGGTATTCGCCTGGACTTCAACCTACTGCGCCAACACTCGCTTATCCATTATCAGCACAATATCCAACTTTTCGGAGCCCTTAACAGGCTGTGCTCCTCCATCACTGAATCAAAACATATCAAGGCTGTCAAGCTGCCTTGGCGACGAATGAATCGATAGAAAGCTTTGGGTCAAATGCTCATAATCAATCAACAAAATGACAAACTCGCAGCCTTACGAACCAACTTCACAACCAGAGGTATGCTCACCGGCCCCCTACCCCCTTGCCCCTGAATGCAAGCAAGTCACGCTGGTTGATCCCACCAGCGCTGATGATCATGGAGGCTTAGAGGGAGAGAAATTTGAGGGGAAGACTGTACTTGCAAAAACACCAGGTGAGTTTTATATGTTCTTACACTACAGTAATCTATATCAATCAGAGCATTCAGTGCGAAATGCCCCTCTGATGTTGAGGGCATCTCAGTTATGATTGGCAACCTGTGCCTTTCTGAATACATCCGAAGGTTTCTGTTTGACATGCTTGACCCTTTATCCCCTGTATCTGGCTCTGATATACCCCTTGCTGACTGTCCAACATTCTCAAACTCTATGCACATCTTCCATTCCACAACATCAGTTTACTATGCACCCAATGATATCTGCAGCATCAGCAGGATGCATCGCGAAACCATTTGGGCAGCTCCCTCCTGGTTCAAGGGACCATCATGTTACGATACCATTTTCATCACAAAGAATCAGACCATAAACAGATTTTGCAGCCTCTACGTCGCATGCATCTGGCTTTTTTTTGACTGCAGATACAACAATATTCTTTACCCATGCGCTCTTGTAGAATGGTTTGTCCCTCAAGGAAACATTCCTTGCAATTTAACACAGATGTGGGTTGTCAAACTGGAGATAGTTAGAGGGAAGCGGGTTGTTTCAGTTGCTCACTTGGACACAATTCTCTGTGGTGCACACTTGATAGCTAAACATGGTACTGCGATGTTACCACATCGTTTTCGGTTCTACAATACCCTTTGTTCATTTCATTCATATTATGTTAACAAATTCATTGACCACCACAGCCATGAAATTGTGTTTTAAAAATATTATTTATTGGACTCAGACTGAAGGTACAATTAGATGGATATTTCTTATACAATAGTATAAGTCACTTTGGTGTAGCGGTTGAGGTTGTATACTTCTTTAATTTAGTTATACTGAGGTTGAGAGTTTGAATCCTCTTGGTATTAATGTTTTTCACTCGTGCAAAATAATTTATTTCAACCAGTTATCATCACTTCATGCAAACTTAATGAGTACTACTTAGTATTACTGACAAGAAGCACAAAAGCAGTAAGGAGTATAAAGTATAAAGTAAAAGCAGTAAGCACCAAGTAAAAGCAATAAGCACTATGGAAAAGCTATAAGCACTATGGAAAAGCTATAAGCACTATGGAAAAGCCAAAAGCACCAAGAAAAAAGCAATAAGCTCTATGAGAAAAGCAATAAGCCAGATTAGGCACATGTATATTTGCTGATGTACTATTCAGGCCCCAGTGTTCCAGTAACACGTTCCGATGCTGACACTCGCAGTCAGGATGTAGTTGACTCCATTCAGCTGGGCAGTCCTCATCATGATGATTGGCCACTAGTCTTAGTATGGCAGCCAACCACATTTCTGCTGCTGAATGCTTACTCCTGGCATAAAACCTGGCAGTAATTTTGCAGGTTGGGGCAGGGACACCAGCACTGTTGGGTTTGCACCTGCCCAGTTACCTGGCATGGAGTCTACTTCCTCCTATGACTCTTGCAACGGCATTTCGAAGCTTTTGTATGAAGCGTAGTGAATCAAGACAATAGGACAATCACCTCTAGCTGTACTATTAGGCCTTTATACATGGCACTACCCATGGAAACACTTGTCAAATGGCCTGGGTATACCCACAGCATACTTGGCCAAACGGTATGGGTTTGTCCACAGAATATGGCTTCATTCGTCCACTCTGATTGGCTCCCCACTGGTAATATAGCCATATTCAAATAAATCTAGGTGATACCACGGTATACCTAGATAAACCAAAGCTGAGCTTAGTCATATTGACCATTTTTGGACATCTCAGTTAGACCGGCATAGATCTATAGCTAGCTATGTTATGTTCACATACTCATGTTCACCTAAACTTCTTCAAAAAAACAACATACCCACCACTCACTCCCACCACTCAATTGTTGTCTTGGACGTGCTATGTTTAGCACATACATATGTCACTCTCACTGCAGACTGGTCGATATGCACATGCTATTTTTAGCACATAACATATATTCACCTAAACCTCCGAAAAAAACATACTACCTGCTGCTCACTCCCGCTGTTCAATTGTCGTCTTCGTCGTCGCTGTTCTCTATACCATCCTGTAGGTCCTCACATGCAGAATCCAAACACATAGGCATCTCCCAGAGACACGTAAATTCCGTCCAGAGCACGCATTGCAAATGTGCCTGCCTCATTGCATACGCACACATGCCAGCCTGGATCCTGGACTCGAGTGTCGGCCATCCATCCTTCAATTCCTCCCACCAGGCAGCCCTCCACTCCAGAAACGCATGCACACACCTTCAACAATAGAACCTCCTCTTTCCACCGCAAATGCCGGGCACACGCCTTCGACCACTCAATCTGCAGAGCTATCAAACAAATCAGCAGGGAAACATATGCGTTGCAGAGCACATACCTTTGTTCAAGCCTGCATTCACAGTAGCTCCCACCAATCTTCCAGCAATCCAGATCCACAAAATAAGACGACAGCCTTCTCCTAGCCCTTTGGCTAGTGCCGCCAATTGCTTCTTTGATTTCTTCCTCCCATTAGGCCCAATAACATCATCAGGGTCCTCAATGCTGCTCTCCACGCTCCCGGGCGATGGTATGTCATCATTGTGCATCTCCTTTAGCTCGGCCTCCCACTTTCCTGGACCCCAGAGTTCTAACAATGTGCTCTGTGCACACCGGTACTTTCAAACAGCTATTTGAACCTTCTCGTCAAGATGATCAATGGTACCAGATGCGCGGGTATTTGGATGTTGGCCACAGACATTCTTGTTATGGAATTGGATAAGGTGGGTTTTGGCATGGATAAGATTTTGAATCTTTGTCAGGGAATCAAAACACTGTTTCTTGTGAAGCCACACTTCTGTATCTGCCAGACCCTCAGCACAGGTCACTTTTCGCAAAGTCGCAGAAGGCAAGAGAAGGTCCATATCTTCAGGATCAGTGATCTCATTACACGCCTTGATGAGGTCTGTCACTTCCGGCATATATACCATTTGAACTGGTCGGAAATGATTGATCTACTTTTGGAGCAATGATCGTCTTTGCTGCAGATCAGTTGACTGATTTGCAGTCAGTGTGGTCTTTCCACTAGCCTCCGACTTTAAATGTGACCTATTTGAGGGTTCAGTAACACAAACAATAAAGCCACCCCCCACTTACTGGCTTTCTTCCAGCTCTAGCCCTAACAATATAAAGTCAGTGGGTCCAATATCGTGCAGATGTACCATCCCAGCCCGAGGCCCTTGTCACTCCTCTTCAATTAGCTGCATCTTGATTTCTGCCTGAGTAATAAATGATGTGGGAAACGCATATGGGTTCGGCTTGGACTTGTCAGCCTTCCATGCTGTCAGTCGGACTGTCTAGTTCTCTACATTCTCAGCCCCTACCGTGTGACTGAATTCTTCGAAGGCAACTCTTTGATGATCATGTTCTGGAATGGCAAGTGCCAATTTGCAATGTAATGTATGACCTGGTTAAGTCGTTAGTTTGATTAGCTGGATACCGAATAAATCCCCACCTATTGACACATATTTCTGCCAATTGTGGTGGCCAAAATAGTCATCAAGTGTGTCGTGTCTGGAACCAGGACCCATCTCCTTACTACTGCTTGCGATTGGGTTTACATCTACCCAATTCTGTTCAATTCCCTCCCCATCTGTCTGGCCCACACCAGGCATAAGATTCAAAGAGTGTGGGGCTTGGCATGCAAGCTTGTGTGTGGGAAGATGGAACTTTGGGATTCCAAATAGGATTTCAAACAAGCCTTTCATTACCTTCAAACTTTCTCGCATGTCCTCCATTCGATCCCAAAAGTGGAGTTTGTACATGCAGTTGATGTCATATGAGAGGACCAATAGAAATATTGACATTAACGAAACAGCCAACAGAAACACGTAGTCCATGTTGCAGTACCTGGCAAACACTGAGCCCCCATATCTGATGGCCGCAATACAATCAACTTACCATTCACCCTTCTGCAGGTCACCAACACCCTGTGGTTGGACCAGCTCATGCAAGCAAACACATAATGCCACACCTGTAACACATAGTCCAGACACAAACTTTCAATCCGTCAAAGCCTTAAACCTGCTGCAATTGGAGATCTGTTGGAATTATGAGGGCCCAGTGAGAACATATTAATTTATACTTACGTCATCCTGGGTGGCATGCTTCAAAATGTGCTCCTGATATGCCGCGTCATCAACAAAATAACATTGGCTGGTATGTAGACCTGGGTCGACGTCACAGGAACACAGTCGATTCTGGAGATGGAAGTTCGTGTCTAAGAGCAGGATTAGGGCACAAAAATATCTAAGGAAGTGGTTAGTTTTACAAAACAGCGGACATAACACCACATGTACTTCAGGTCTGGAGCAACTTTTTCCCAATCTTCAGGCAAGTTTATCCCAGGTCATGGGCAAGCTGAGCACAGCACTGCCAGCCCACCTACAGGCATAGTAGATACTTCTTTCTAGATATTCCCTTGACTAGCACACTTCAATAATTTGATATGTCGATACATGCGGACTGTGCACATGAACACCAAATATCGATCTTGTACCAGCCCAACTTGTAAGTTAGTGTAATGAGTTCAACTCAGTCGTAACATACCTTGGTATGCAATAGCCCGGTATTATCTGTTAGCCTCTCAATAGACTTGTAGAACTCGTACCCTGACACCTTGCTTCCCAGCGTGAGACTGACCGTCTCATGCAGCATGTTTGAGGTTGATAAATGGTCGCTGGAAACCAGTCAGCTCGAAGCAGCTGAATTTGATCAGGCTCATAGGTGTTGCAGTCACAGAAATCTACAGCAACTAGGTGGATCCCATTAGTGTGAAGTATGATGAAGTCTCAATGTCCATGTTTCGGGTTGACACAAATGGCCCAATTGTACACAATGGCCCATCTCACGTAGCCCGACGTGGATTAAAAAAAGACTGTTCCACTTCTGAAAAACAATCAAATTGAACATTCAAGTAGAATACAGACTGACAAAATTTCCCACCTGTATTTGATGGAACAGAAGCCTGGAGTGTCTGTTGAGGCAACAAGAATGACACTCCAGCAGGCCTCCAAAGCAATCTTCACATCGATAGCAGGGCAACGGTTCATCCTCAGGCATACATTGACAAGTGGGGCAAATCTCACTCACCTGTTTCCCACATCCTTCCAGACATAAGTCTTCATGTAAAAATTCCTTGTGATATCCCACCCATTGTAGGAGCAGTTCATCCGATCTGGGATACCGCGTTGCTGGAACACTTGTTGTCTCTTCCGTGTCCATGGCCTCCTCGCCAGAACCTTCCGTGCCTACACCCCCGGTTACTTCAGTGGGTTGCCATAAGTCAGTCAAATGGGTGTTTGGTCTGCCTTGCCTCACTTTCTGAGGTGAACAGGGCGTTGCCACTATTCTCTGTCCATCTGTAGACACTTTGATAGTGTGAGCATGAGCCAAGGTGACATCGTTGGCATCATCAGAGTCATTGTCCCAGTATATTAATGAGAATGTTCGTTTGCGACCCATGTTGGAGACTCGAGAACTTATCTTGGCAAGTCACACAAGCTGAACTACTTACTATATACTTACTTACATATTGATCGTGCACAGTGCAGAATGTTTAGGTAAATATTGTTTGTGCACAGTGCGGAACGGTGTTCAGGTAAATAAATTCAAGCTTAAATAATGATAGGCTGCAACTAACCTTGCTTTCCCAACCCACACCATCTCAAAATGGTCGATATTTCGTCCTCCCCCTCTGTCTCAGCAGTGATTGCCAGCAACAAGACAGCGGCGCAGGCCGAAGCCTCTACCGTCGGTGAGCATTGATATCATTGTTCTGTCCTAAACTAGTACAGTTAACAATAACCAAACTAGATGCACTCACCAAACTTATTTCTTCACTCGCTCTCAGTCCATCAGCTGCCCAGGCCCTTGTTGCTGTTCTCGAACCAGTCACCTTTTCTGTGACTGGGAAGCCAAAGACGGAAAATTCAGCCTTAACCACCCCCCAGCCTACTGTTTCTCCACGCCCTGCCCTTTTCAGCTAGGCTAATAACAATCAGGGGTATGCCATCCTGTCCCCAGAAGCGACAGGGCCATTCTACTGTGTTAGTAAGGGGAAGCAGGTTGGTCTGTTTTCTTCGTGGTTTGTTTCATTCACACTCTCAATCTGAACTTGGTCTCACTTTCTACCTCTTAGGCAAAATATGTCACCCTTCGTCACCGGCATCTCTGGGGCAATATTTACCAAGTGTGACTCCCTTGAGCACGGCCATAGTTTGATGACAGAGGCGCTTGCTGTGGGAACAGCTGAGGTAGTCACCTACTGATGTACTTACCATCCTTTTGTACCCAACTGTGTATATGTGTATATCTTGCTTCTTTCAAGTAGCCTCTTCAATGTCATACCAAGTCAGAATATTCCTGTGTACACTTAAGTATGCATCTGCAAACAAAAATCGAACAGGTAAGTAACATAGCACTAAATACTGAGAAGAGGAGAAAGCCGACTTTGAGTTAAAGTCCTATGATTTGATTGGTGAGCCCAAAGTACAACTTAAGCTCAAGCTGAGTCACACTTATGGCTAGTGTTGCTGCAGCTGCGGCTGCTAGCCGCGAGCCGGGCCGATTTTTAGCCAGCCGGTCACCGGCTCGGCTAAGGCTGCACACCGGCTCACGGCTATGGCTGTCAAAAATCCAAGCTGCGAGCTGCGAGCTAAGCCGGTGTATATATGTGTACTAGTATTTTAATTATCTTGCATAGTATACTAGTTATAATTTTTAATAGATGATTTTTCAGGCTGTGGACTGACTTTTGCACTTTGTTCAGCCCATGGGTGTGTTTGTTTCTGCACGCACTCAGCCTCAGCCACCGAGTTCGAACTCAGCCACCCACCTCAAGACACCACCAACTGCTCGAGAAAGTGGTAACTGCAGGCAAACAAAGTATTATATATATACACAGGTTGGTTTCGTGCCCAAACGCGAGACAACATGTCTGACACGGCACCTACCACCACCACCACCACAAATAAGAACCTACCCCACGCTCTTCAAGAGAGCGTGGGGCATTCGATTTCGATTTCGGCCCCCGAGCCTAGACACCCCAAACG
>QLPF01008237.1:0-16591 GCA_003314045.1 Hygrophorus pudorinus | reverse complement strand
ATTTACCTTCCAAGTGCTGGATGACTTCCACATGGACAATCTCGAATGCAAAACTGCAGCTTTCAGCTTCTACCAGAAGCTGAAAAGAATCACCTCCAATGCCTTTCCGGATTCCATCAAGGTATGTGTTCAACATCATGTTGTGGTCCAGATGTCTCGGTCATACAAAAATCCGGGTGCAGGATCGATATCAGGAGCTGATGAGAGTTTCCCGACAATGGAGAGACCTGAAGTATCGGAAATGGCATGGTTTCGGTCATGAGAGTGCTGAAGAGACCGATGGGGCTCTGGCACTGTTCTGCCCGACATGTCCTCAACCCGGTATAAACATCCCCGATAACTGGCAGGACGACAAAAATACATGGCTCTACAGTAGAACGACGACACTTGACAGCAACTTCAAAATGAACAAGTTGAAGAGCAAAAATCCTCATGATGATGTCGTCCTCTCGGACGGAATGGCCTTTCTGGTCGGACAGCAAAGATATCATGCCCACTTGAAAATAGCAAAGGAAATCAAGGAGAAATCGAGGTGCAATCAACGCCGAGCGGTCAAAGACGGTGACCTGAACCGACAAAACCTAGAGTCTACCGGCATTGGCACATCGGCATGCGCTTGGCATGGTTGTTGGGTCCCTCACAGTGTCGTAGACTTCCAGAAGGGTGAGAGGTAAATATCGGCCCACTGTTGTAATGCTGAGGGACAATTCATTGCTCACAACCTGTTTGGTAGGCAAATGAACATGGACTATAGTCTTTGCCAGACCTTTGCCCGGCTTGGTGGGATAAAGACAGTGATTGTGCTGTATGATATTATGTGTCAGTATTGGATAAATCTTGGCAAGAGGGTCAGACAGAGCCTGTATCTCGACATGGACAGGGATCTTGTGATGCACAAAGGGATCAGCCTGTTTCATGTGCACAGACACAAAGATGCATGTAGTGAGTGGCACAGGTAACCCGGGGGTATTTTTGGCTGTACCCATACCCGTACCTGCCGAATACCTATACCCCCAGTGAGGGTACAGGTATGGTTGTGGGTACAGCCATTGTACCCCCGGGTATACCCGTACCTGTACCCGTGGGCAGGTATGTCACTTTTATAGTGAAATTCTACTTCATTTTACTTAAATATAACTTAACCCTCGCACTTGATTGAGGAGCAGAGGGGCACTAGCTTTAATATAAATGAATTTTATACTACATAATACACAAACAAAATACCCCTTGCGCTCGTTTGATGAGCAGAGGGGTGAGGATGGAACTGGGTGGGGCCAGGATTGGTCAACAAGATCCCCTCATGCTCGTTTGAGGAGCAGAGGGGTGGATGGGTGGTGGTAGTGGATCGTCTCGCATTTGAAGTGAGAAGGCCGGGTGACATGGCAGAGGTGGGTGACGAGGCCAGGGTGGGTGAAGAGGGACAGGGTGGTGTGGTGGGTGACGGGGACAACATGGCCATCTTGTGTTCAATGTGAGACAGCCGGTGGGGGTGTAGGTGATGAGGTGGGATGGTGGTGGTGGGGTGGAATGAGAAATGACATGGCTGTCTCATGTTTGATGCGAGACTGCCAGTGAGGGTGTAGGTGACAAGCTGGATGGTGGTGGTGGGGTGGAACAAAAAACAACGTGGCTGTCTTGCATTTGATGTGAGACAGCCGGTGGGGGTGTAGATGACGAGGCGGGATGGTGGTGGTGGGGTGGAACGAGAAATGACATGGCTATCTCGTGTTTGATGCGAGACAGCGGAAAATACTATATTATGCAGCACTGATTGCGCGTCCCTAGGGGCAAAAAGTATTATTGATAGCTAAATCTGTATCAGCCAAAACAGTTCCATATTCTTTACAACTCAATGCTTGCAGGCCTAGCTACAGCACTGATATCAGACCACCAGAATTAAATCCAAACTGTGAACCTCCTGGTTCCCTCTTCAGCAAACTTCCCCCACATTGCTGCCTGCTTCAAAGCATATGCCCTATGACCACATTCCCCTGTCCCCTTGCTTATCTCAGCTCTTTTATGCCATACTTCCTTCTGATGGTCAAAGTATAAGACTGTCCATGTCATCTCACTCCTCACCATCTTATTCTCCTCATCCCATCTATCAAACCTAGCTTTCGCCCTGAGCCAGTTTACTCTGTAGACTGATTAAATGAATCACCACATTAGTTTTCATACAAGCATTATTGATAAGAAAGTGACTTACATTCTTCCATCCATCCATCTCCCATGGTATCATTTTGCGGTCCTATTCTCCAGAACCATGCCAAGGCGTCATTCCTCTGCCCAAACCTATTCTCCTCCAACATATCTGCACTCATCTTCAAAATATGTTCAGGCTGACCGTTTTCAACCTCATCAAGTCCTCCAGTGTTTTCTTCCTCAGATATGACGTCCTCCTCCTCCTCCCATTCATCCAACCTATCCCACACTGTGTTTTCTTCTTGTGGTAGGAGTTCCTCAAACTCCCTCACCCCCATGTAGGTATTGCCTTTCTTGTGGAAGCTGTTTATTTTCTTCTCAACCCTTCTTCTTCCAGCTTCGATGGCGGTGAGTTCTGACACTGAACTGAAACACTTTATTGCGCGAACATCTACTCTCAAAGAATCCCTGTCCCTATCAATGAGCCTCACAATACTAAGATGTACATATATAGACTCACTGGGATTCTTCTAGGGATAAACCTGTTGTTAGCCATGCAATAGAGCCCACAGCTAGTCCTGCAGCACTCTCTTGTGTTGTCAGTGAGTGTCATGATATGTCAATTCCTTTATCTTTTCCTTTACCTTTCATCTATATTCCTCCATTACACGCATTCGGATTACTCATATACGCTTACTATCATCCAATGCTTACTCATTGTTTCATATGTCATCCCAACAGCTTACTCATCATTCCGACGGTTTACTCATACATAGTTACATCATCCCAACGGGATGCACGGACCAGGGCTTATGCGTCCCCATTCCATAACATTCCATACCATTCTTTGTATTAGTCATACAAACCTATAAAAGCACCAGGGTTCGACTGGAAACCCCAGCTCGAATCTCTTGGGATTACCGCTAAAGCGCATACCCTTCAGTCTTCAGAACTCACTACCACTCTCGCCTCTCATCCTATACCTCATCCTCGGTTCTTACGAACCAACTCTTACAACAACTTCACCACTCTTACTATTTGTAGGGACACTATTAGCGTTGCCCTAACAGTGAGAGTCGTATATCACTCTGTGTTGGAGCTGTCAATATTTGTTAGTGCTACATATATAATATATTAAGCTGTAGACCAAATCCTACCTGCATCTTCACGGACCCAGAATATTTTCAACTTTTCTCCCCTTTCTCTCATTGCCGTTGCCTCCTCAGTTATCCATCCACATATCAAGTCCTTGTCAATTGACAAGGTTAACTCCTCATAAACCCTCTTTGCATCTCTCCTCCCAGCTGCAGCCTTCTTCGCCTTTGTCAGCAAAGTCATCACTGTTGAAAAAGATCAAAAGACTACAATACTTTCCGATGAAGATGAATTTACCTATTCCCACCAATTTCTTCCAGTTTGCATCTCTCATGTAATCATCATACACCTCACATCTGTGTGCCTTGCTCATCGTCCTCGCAATCCTGGCAATCAGATTGAAACTTGACCACATTGTTTCTAGTATCTCCCCGTCTACCTGACCAATTCCCTTGATGAAGTTCAAAGAGAACTCCTCAAAGCACTCCTTTATATGAGCACTGATGTGAAATTTTCCCACTTCTGCAATGATCCGATCAAAATGGGGAATACTTAGGTATTTACCTACTTCTACCCGCTCCAAGAAATGGATAGACCATTTGCAAGCAACATCGTAGAGATTTATGGCCCCTGGTAGCCCATCTGTGTGGTAGTTCAATGCCTGACACACAGCATAATCAATATTCATATGTCTGTGAAGTTGATCAGTCTGCTACAGCGACAAAACATAGTCATGTAAAATACCTTTCCCCCTTTTGAAAATCTACCACTGAAGTGGGTATGAAACAACCGTGTCGGGCACATCCACAAGCACCAATACCAGTAGCATCAAGGTTCTTCCGGTTCGAGTTGGCTGCTGATAATGCACGGTGGTTGTGACAATTCCTCGACGTCTGACAGAAATCTTAGCTCCCAGCCACGATACATATTATAGATTAATATACCTGTTTGATATCCTTTGTGCACAAAAGATGTTTCCTGTACCGAGATTCCTCAACCACATACCCTTCTCCATCGGTCAATGCAATGTCATCTTCCGGGTTTCTCATCCGAACATGATCACCTTTGAAATTTCCGTCAATGACCAAGACACGGAAATATTTCTCCCTGACCAATCTTCCATCAACCTCTTGCATATACTCTGGCAGAAGACTTACTGATCAGGATCATTTTTCCAATCCTGTGGAAGATTAATTCCAGGTTGAGGACAGGTGGGGCAAAATAGGGCCAAGTCTCCGTTTCCCGGTATTCTCTCTGTCTCATGAGCAAACCCGAATCTTTTTCTTGCCTGTAAATCGCGCCACTGTCTGGACACCGTAACAGCTCTTTATATCGGAGCTATGTTGGCCTTGTCAGTGCAATTAATTTGCTCAGAAAAATGCAGACGCATACCGGAACCATGTGAGGGAAGGCATTATTTGTTAGACATCAAAGTTTGTTGTAAAAGCTCTGTCCTGCAGTTTTGCATTCCATTGCATCTACATAAAAATAGTCCAAAACATCAAAGGTGAACACAGTACTCGGCCGACGTTGACTGCAGGAAAATAGGCCCATTCGGAACAGTTGGATGTGTCTGTCCGGACAACCAGTGCAAGTACACCATTGTATGCGGTGTTTGAATACACCTGTGGTATGAACCACCACCAGGACATCTTCACTAACATCTGCCCCTATCTCTACTTCCTCCTGGGTGGCAACCAAGTCCTCCTCCTCCTCCTCCCAGTTCAATCGGCTCCCTCCACAAATATATCCTTGTTTGCATTGAATACAGTGGAGTGATTTTGCGGACAGGGCTTTCCCCTGTGACCCAAGTAGACAACATGGCCTTGGCCATACAGTGAGGAAGCCTTGAAAAATGTCCCGTTCCAGGATTGGAGCCAATGGAATGGCAGATACTTATGCACTTCCAGGCAACACTGTTTGCAGACCACTCCATCCCAGAAACAATCCCTGCATCAGAGGAGGTTCTCCTTTCTTCCACAACTGCATGCCTGGGTTGGCAATTGCTCAGCGTGCAGTAATTCATCCAGATACAAAGGCCTCAAAGGCTTCCATTCACGAAGAAAGTCATTTTGTGACTGCAAGAATTACAGGTAAACAATATAGCATTGTTGAGAGGATCTTATCTGCAGGGCATACCTTTGTTTTATTCTTCTTTCTTTGCTGGTCCTCAGCCTTATCATGATCCCATGATCCACATCCTCAATGTCCCTTGGAACACTGAGAGACTTCTTGTGAAGTACAGATGGTTTCTAAGTTTCATTGGAAACCTTGGAAGATGAAGCCCTCGAAGGTAAGGTAGACTGTACTTTTTTAGTCACATAAATCAGATTCCCCCTCCTGTTCCTTTTCACTATACCCTCTTCATCAATGATTATTGGCAGTTTTCTCTTTGTTCCTTTGGATAGTGAGAATTTGGACAACTTGTTTGCTCCAGACTTCACCATGTTCTTGGTTTGGTGGGTAAAAACAAGGCGAGAGGGAAAGGTGTTACACAGGAGGCATTGAACAGTATTACACGAGGCAGTATTACACAAGGCAGTATTACACAAGGCAGTATTACACAAGGCAGTATTACATGAGGCAGTATTACACATGCAGTGAACTGTATTACATGAGGTATAACTACATCAGTTGACCCTGACATGACCCTAACTAAGCAGTTATGTAAGACCCAGTCGTGCTCTATATGGCTCTGCCATTAAATCATAATACTGACTATATAATACCCAGTCAGGACGTCTTATTTTCAACCGGTCATGAACTGCATCCTGAACATAATGAGCCATGCAAATTCGTTCCCCTCCCTCCCAGGAAGGAACTCCATGTAACAAAACACGCCCACATACCAGGACTACAGTGCCAGGACAATAGCTAAATGTAGTGTTGATATTGTGAATATTTATCCGTGAATCTATGTGTGTACCAACACTCAGTAGGAGATCATAGGCAGATGAGGCTCCCCTGAAGTCCCTATGAGGCGGAGTTATACAATTAACAATGATCTGGATTGCTGAGAATGAATTTGGCCAAAGGTGGACATGAGGGTGTTCTCGTGCCAAGACTTGCCCCCATCTCAACTTCTGCACCACTTCAAGTCCGTATTCATACTGCTCTCGTGCAGTGAGACACAAAATTGAGTCCATTAGTAGTTCCCCATTTGCAATGGTGGTGAGGAATGTTCCACCTTCAGCCGTTCTCAGATGAGCTGAGGGGTATAAGGGGTCCTGCAATCTCTAGAGTAAAATAAGACCAAATTAATGTATTCACACAAATTGATGAATAAACTTATGGTGTGCTGTTGCATAAACCATCCCGGGGAAAGGTCTACTGTTCCTGGATGAAAGGCTGCATCTGCGGGGCTGATGAAACCACTTTGTTGCCAAGAGGCCTTGCTGTTATGTTTTTCCATTGATTTGGCCAACAAGTGATTGAGGCCGACAACTGCATCATTGTAGTCAGTCTATATTGAGATACTATATCAATGCGTTATGGATAGATGCTTGTTACCTACTGTTCTCTTGTTGGTGATGATTGAGAGCAGATGCCATGCAATTATTCGACTACATGAGTCTAGTATGGTCACAGGGACATTGATGTCTCCAAAGTCAGCCTGTTCGAAATACTTGCATAGATTGATATCTGTGTCTCCCATTTGACCATCTATGTTCACTTTGGACCTTTTTACATGCTCTGCAAATCGTGCTGCATCCCATTCTGTCCGAACTGCAGGGTATGTGAGCAGAACAGAGGCTATGTGATCTGTGTGTGCTTACAGGGGTTCAGAATAGCAGCTACAATGACTACAACTGTATGTAGAAATTCTTTGGACGATACTGGCTGCCCAGGGACATGAGCTTCAGCTTCAATCTCAAGCCTAAGCATGTCTATAAAGCTGTAAAGCTGCTGCCTGGAGAAAATGAACACTTGAAGAATAAATCAATGGCCAATAAGTACCTGATCCGGTGATTTTCCAACTCTGGTTGCGCAGGAGGTCTACTTCTTGGGTGACTGTAAAATCCGGTCCATATGGAAAGGTTTTTCGCAAGAAGTTTCCCTAGAAATTGTGAAAGTGAATCAGGAAAAGACATCAAGATATACAGTGAGGAATGATTGTTGATCAACACCACACAATGACAAACAACTCGCTCAACAAATGATTGGTCATCCATTGACCAGTCGATGCACGTGACACAAGCCAAAATGGGAAATTCCACAATGGGAAATGTATTAGTCATCTATCGACTGGCCGATGAATGACTAAGCTGTTTTAGTGTGTTGATTGTCAATTATCTCTTTTACACCGTAACCCACTTCATTTCTGCATTTACCTGTCCCAACTATGCCTTCGCTACCTATTACCAACATGGCAATTGGCTTAACGGCCATAGAACCTGCCATAGGTTCTGCCCAGCTCACATGGATGCCTGGCACTGCAAACCTCAAAATAGCTGACTCTGCCACACTTCCTGGTCCGCCTGGATCGTGAGGTCACCCAGATTACAGTAAAAGGTGTGCTAATTGATATAAATGGTTTGCGCTAATGTTCACAATTTATCCCTCATAGTATACCAAAGATGCCACTGTGTTATCATTGTGATTGCTGCCATGTAGGCCGCAGCAATGTCCAAAGGAATAGCAATGCAACTTCGGCCAAGGTGGGCGAAGGAAGGGCATTGAATAACTAATTATGTTTACTACAGAGTCGGAATTCCGCCACACGGTCACAATTACTCTTGGCTTGATAGCCAAGAGGCAAGGCCCTTTATACCAGGCCTTCATCCAATAGATGAATCAGGCCACATCAGCCAGGTTCATCAAGGAAACCAGGTAATGTGCTTTGTTGTTTGGCTTTGACGCCTTTCTGAAGTTTTCTTCCAGCCTTCATGAGATGAAGGTCATCACAGATGCTCATAATATTCCGTGAGCTCTACCAGCGCACACAGTGGGTATTCCTGGGAACATTGGTAGGGGTAGTACGAAGAAAAGGGCATCACGGAGGCTGATTGTAGAGGATGACGAAGAGCAAGTTGCCTGAGATATACATTGTGTAGGATCATTAATTAATATGGGACTGCAGGCCTGAAGATCTGAGGTCAGACACATCATCTGCATTAATGTCAGTTACGCCTTCGGCAGACCCTGAGGACCTGGAGATGGAGGACGGAGAGAGCGACATAGAAGTCAGGGAGGATGTTACAGGCGGCAGGAAGAAGACACAGTAAGTGGTAATGTATTACACCATAGCTAGGCTGATAGAAACTAAAGACCCAGTCCTTTAAAACATGGACCGCCACACAGGCCGTATAACGAGTTGAACATGGACAAAAGAGTCCTCCGTAGCCTTGATCCAGGCGAATATCTGAATGGGGATATAATAGAATTCTCTTTGCGGTATGAATTTAGTCTTTATATTGTTGCTGCTATTGATTCATGTATTTAAAATAGGGTTGCTAAGGACCTACTCATCAAGGCGGATGCTGCCACCGCCAACCGCACAGCAATATCTAGTCCATGGGCTCATTCCACATACTCGGAACCTGCTGATCTCTCTCCGGAGGCACGTTATTTGAATGCAGAGGTTTATGTCTGGTGGAAAATATTTGAGCTAGACTACCTCGTCTGGCCCATACATTCAAGAAAGGAGTGAGTTCTCTCGTTATTCTAGGAAACACATCCCTGATGTCTTTCTGCAGCAGTCACTGGTATCTAGTCATTGTAGCCTCGCCAGGAAATGCCTTGAAGACAGAAGGGCCACACACTTAAGTATACAATGATTTAAATTGACCGCCAACATCTTACATTCCAAACACCATAGAAAAATCTATGTCCTGGATTCATTTCGTAACAATTTCCCATCCGAGGCAGTCTCAAACATAAAGAATATCTTGCACTTCGAGGCGAAAATGCGGTGGGAGAAAACCGTCAACATGAGGTGATTCACGGTTCATTTTCCACAGGTAAGCTTCTTCCAATCATTGTGCTTCACTAAACT
This sequence comes from Hygrophorus pudorinus, assembly GCA_003314045.1. Lineage (NCBI taxonomy): Eukaryota > Fungi > Basidiomycota > Agaricomycetes > Agaricales > Hygrophoraceae > Hygrophorus > Hygrophorus pudorinus. The sequence goes on along the minus strand of QLPF01008237.1, from coordinate 7,359 downwards.
GATTGAGAATCACTTTCTAGGTGCCGCAGCAGCCAAATGGCTGTGACTGCGGTTTGTACACTATTCACTTTGCCTGGACATTTATGCAGAGTCCAGATTTTTACACTGGACTGATGGAGGTATGTTTATGAAGTGTGTGATCAAAGCCATACTAATGATTTGTGCTAGCGTGAGACAAATGCCATTGACTTGGTTGTTGACCAGCCTGGTCCTTCTAGCAACATCAGAAATGCCTGGAACGCGCAAAGGATGAAGACTATGAGGTTGGAATTGATGAAGTTAGCACTTCAGTACAAAGCTTTGGAGCCCAAGTTGGTGGCTTGGTTTAAGACAATTGTGGTCAGGACCCAGACAGCATTACAGACGTAGTTGTATGCCTTTGGGCTTTGCTTAATGATCCACAACCTTGAATTTATTATTGAACAATTATATTTATTATTGAACTGCAAACAAAGACTACAAAAAGTGGAGGGCAAACAAGCATGCTTCAAATATGTTTCCCTCGTGCTGGTACTTGTCTAGTTTTCCTGTGCAGACAATGTTGAATATAGCTCTCTAGGAATGCAATTCAACCCCTTACATTTGCGAAGTTGGTACCTGAGATGCAGGTTTGACTTTCCTCTTTTTGCTACAGTAATGGTCAGTATATGAGGCCATGAATAGCAGAAATGAAACACACCTGGGGCTTCCTGATGTTTCTGCTTGAGGATCACAAGTCCTCTTGTTTCTGCAAGCCAAGGACAATTATTATAATACAGTGACAGCAGTACAAATGAACTTACATTGCATGAACAGTCTCCTCATTGATTGCACCCAGAGAATTACAGAACGTCAGAAGATCACCTTGATGTCTTCCGGGAACTGTATCCCTCAAAGCTAGACCCAATGTCAAGCCGAGGTACTCCAGGTGACCATACTCTCGTATTGTCAAGTCAGTGCTCCTCAATGCCTCCATCAAGCCACGGAATCCTTTCTTGGAACTGAAGTTGGCAGGCAAATGGTCCTCATTGTATGACCAGGTTGCCCAAGAGGGAAACTCTGGCAAACTCTCCACTATATTGCTACCCTAGAATATTGAGTTGTATTAGCTAGCTAATTTGATATTTATTAGGAATAGAAGATACCTTGATCTGTTCAATCCTCCTGAGAAAGTCTATGTATTCCTGATGGGGGCAGAGCAACTTCAGGAATGCCATGCGTCCCTTTTTCCATTGCTTGTTTGCGGCTGGGGATCGGTCACTCAGCGCATCTGCAGGGTCCTCATCTCTGTGATGTTGGCCAGCATTTAATTGCTCATGCTGGTTGGAAGCAGTTTCTTCCTCCTGCTGGTAGTCAGTAAGGTGGCGCATTGTCATAGGCTGGTCTCACACCTGCCCTGAAGGGCCTGCCTCACCCAGAGCTGGTTGATATGGTGGAGGCTGGACTGGCAAGTGGACAGAAAGTTGTGGTGAAGCAGCGGGTGCAGGTCCTGAGCCTGATGGTCCTGGTTGAGTTCCGGAGCCTGAGGCGACTTTCACGTGGTGGTGACAGTGTTGGCTCAGGAGAAATCCATTTAGCCTTGTCCTTCCTGGTTTTCTTCCCCTTCAGCAGCTCACGGACATCCTGGGGCTGTGCATATTCAAACACCAAACCTTGGTCTCCTTGTCGTTGTCTTGCTCTCCAGTGTGTCCATAGGTTTATTACGTCTTTTAGCTTGAGCTTCGATGGCTCACAGAGGAATGTTCTTGCTGGGAGTGAATCAGGATCAATAAACTCATCATTTGATTCCGTTATCGCCTTCCAGGGCACAACTGCCTTCTTGTTGTTTGTAAACCTCCCTGATGCAAAATTAGTCATCATTTTATGAATGTTCGAAGAGGTGCTTACTGTAACAGAGCATTACATACTGTCTTATAATGTTCTTTCAAGCTGACAGAGACTGGTCAATGTGCCGGGGCAGGATGGGCCAGTCGTTGTCATCCAGGTCTAATTTGACTGCCTTTGATTTACCCTTTGATTTTTGTTGTTCTATATCTGGCTGGCTGTCATCAGATCCTGTTTCTTCATCTTCTTGAACTTTGAACTGTGACTGAATATATTCTGCAAATGATTTCCATGTGTTATGCTGCCAGTCTGGGTTGGCCTGGCTGAATGTTTCCTTGCCAGCAAGGGGACTGGATTCAAATCTAGACAAGTTTAATTGTGAGGTGGAATTCTGTACCAGCAAAGATATACTGTGTACTTTTGCCTTATTACATCTCCGTCTTTATTGGCATGACCCACCATGATCAGTATCTGAATGCCCATGTTATGTTGCAGTTCATTGATGAATTTTGACACTGTTTGTGTCAAATGCCTTTTTGCATTACTGATGGAGCAGGGTCAATTCCTGGAAATGCATATTTTCACCGGTGATAAACTCACCTTTGCTGCTGTGCTTTCGACAGACCATCTTTTTGCCACATCTCTAGTGTAGTTTGACAACTAGTAATCTCCTGGTCGGTGAGGGTGTGAACGACTGATATAAGGGCGGCTGGGTAGTACTTGAGCCAGCCCTTGCTTCCAGATGTTGCATCAGTCTTTTCCGCAATGATATCTAGGATGCGGTCCTTATAGATTTGGGCAACTACATCCTTTGTCCTGTAGCTGCGCACATAGGAGCGGACACCCCGTCGCTGGTCTGGGTAGTCCTCCTGCCTCCCTGACTTGGCATAGTTTTGGAACCATACAGAGATTTTCTATACAATCATGTCAATGATTTGTAACACCTCATTGGCTCACTAGTATGCACAAACCTTCAGGACATCAAGTGGGACAGGGTCCTCACTTTCAGTCTCTGTGTTGTATGTGCGGATCTCATCTGCAACTGTCTCAATAAGATGTGTTCTCTCATCAGGCTTTCCTTTCAAGTCAACCCAGGCTTTAATGTGTTGATTGAGAATGGCAACATATTCTGTAGACCAGGCCATAATAATTGCTGTTAATTTTGCTTTGGTTGTGGATAGAAATGATGTAAAGTGAATGGAGGCGTAGGTACAAAAGAAAGATGTTATATATTGCCATATATAGACATATGAACATCACTAGCTGAGGTCACGTGACATTATCCGATGCATGAGCCGCAGCACGCCTTATTTATGGTCTCATGTCATATTATCGTGATTTTCATCCAAGTTCAAATAAAATTAAGAGGAAAAAATTGATATTTGTGGAGGGAGGTGAACCATCAGGGGGCCCTCCTGATGGTTCATCTCCCTCCTCAGACATCAATGTACAAGTAAAAGAAGGTTACAAAGGAGATAGGCAAGTCAGAAATGAGAATGAGAAACGCTCTAAACTGTAGTTGACTCAATTAGCTGCTATATGAAGACATAACATAATTGTGACTTACCTGAGGAACCACTACGAAACCGTATTATCTGACAATTATCTGAAACACGCTTCTGGCCTCTAAAGTACTCAATTAGCTGCTATAAGATTACATAACATAATTGTGACGTACCTGAGGAACCAATATGAAACCGTATTATCTGACATTCATCTGAAACGCTTCTTTGCACTCTAAAGTAATAAATGAGTGCTTATTTGAAGATGTGGGAGGCTGAGTACTTACATTGAACAGGAATACAACACTATAGGCCCCCTACTCAGGCTGAGCACCCCTCAGACCCTGCTACAATTAGCTGAGTTCATCAAACAGTGGGAAATTATAAGCTCTTACCTTTATAACACTCATAACCCCTAACAATTCACAAGAAATAAGTCTGGGTGGTGGAGTAGAGAGACTTCAGGGAATTATATGAGACAGTTAGGTAATGGGGGACTTAGCTTTGCATGAGAACATGATACTATATTCTTACACAACATCATGATGTGGGGGTGGCGGCCAGTCCCCTTTATGGGATCGAAATCCAACATCATGTGCTATGCAAGCCGAGAAGATGAGGGCCAAGAGCAGCGGGCAGTCCGAAGACTGGCGGCATACCCTAACATAGACTCACGTCACAGCGGTTGAAACACCAGCCCTATCTTCCCAAAGGAAGAGCCCCCGGATCCCAGAACTGCCCAACAGGCACAGCATAACCCCTAGATCCCCAACATAACGCAACCAGATCCCCAACGTATCACAACCCCCAGATTTGAAATAGCCCCCGTTGTTTGTCCACTTCAACAGTGGAACTTAATTCCACCAATCTCTCCAAGGTTTGTACTTTGTTAATCTCGATTGTCAGTCCTGGACAATGATATGTCTGTCACTTGCCTGCTCCAGGAATGTTATAACTTTGGTTCATCTTGTGTTGCTGAAATCTTCAGAGTGATTTAATGTGATTTTTCCAAGTCACTATATATGTGGCAACTTTCTCACAGATGTTTCATATGTTTCCAAGTGATGTTGCTAGACATACTGCAATCAATATCAAGTGTAAACGATGTATATGATATATAACAATAAATGCAACATTCACCTGAATCTGATACTGATGACAATTAACAACATAATCAGCTATCTGACAGTATAGTCATGTAAAGCACAATGCACCTGTAGGACACATTTGTCTGTTCACCTGACAGCTTTGAGATATACTGTTGTGCAAAAAAATACAGTCTGATTTGAGTAGTTTCATGAAAAACACATACCAATTAAGTACACCTGATTTGCTTCATCTTCATCTTCACTTCTTGTGGTGAAAAATTCCTTTTTGGCCTCAGCTAAAATATAGATGTTCAGATCAACCATAACTGTCAGAGAACTGTGGTGACTTACTAATACATTCTTGAGAAGTATTGATAGTAGCACCTACTTTGAGTTGTTTCCGAGCAATAGGCGCAATTCTTCAGAAACTTCTAATTATTGTTTTAGAAAGCTGTTCTTCTTTCTCCCAAGTCTCCGAGTCATTGTCCTTTTGAAACCACTACAATTGTCAAATAAATAAAAAGTCAATGATTAACACAATTTCATGTACAAGTCTTGCTAACATGAACTAGATACCAATTTTCCAATAGTGTTATATTAGAAAAGATATAATACAAGTAGTAAAAGACTTACCTCCAACTCTCGATGGAGCCTCCTAGCAGTTCAGATAAAAACTATTATATATATATGAGGTTATGAAATGTTACATGGAAGATAGAGATTTATCTTACCAATTCGAGACTTGGATACAGGTCTTTTTACTACAGCAAAAAAAGCAAGAATTCACAATGAGTATATTTTCAAGAAAATTAAAGTACTTGTCACCTTGGCCAACATCCATATCTCCCACATCAATTTGTATCTGAATATCACTGTCCTTTGTTTTTTTCTTTCCTCTATATTTTTTACCTTTCTCCTCCTCCTCTGTGTCGACAGGGCTTATATCCATATCTGAGTCTAAATCTGTCAGAGGGCTCAACTTGCCATCAAGACCAGTAATCATGACTAGAGGTGTTGATATAGTTATAAGAGAGTGAGGCATGACTTGCAAGAAAAAGTGAACAAAAACCCAGATATATATATGAATTTCTTATCAAATCACCTGACTGATATTACTCTATGAGGCTTCTTGGGTCTGGTCCGGACTGGACTGGATTGATATTTTGATCAAATCACATAATTGATATTACTCTATGAGGCTTCTTGGGTGTGGTCTGGTCCGGACTGGATTGATATTTTGATCAAATCACATAATTGATATTACTCTATGAGGTTTCTTAGGTCCAGTCTGGACTGGACTGGTGCCATGAATCTATTTCGGCCATGGGGAAATGACTTGCCTGTACAATGTGAGAGATGTTCCTGTACTAGGTCTTGGTCATATGTAGTCAAAAGACAGACTACGTTGTCATTCACTTGTATGGGAGCAAAGACAGATGGGACTAGCTGCACTTATTCTATTTCATTCAGCCCTCCAGTTAAATACAGAAAAGTGCCCGGAACAAGCTGGATGGAGGTTCCGTTGATGTAGAAGATTATTCAGATACCTGTACAATATATAACTTGGTCTTCTTGCATACATTTTTGACATGTTATAGTTATATGGCTGATTAAGCGCGATAAAAAGTTAGCCACCACGATCTGTACAGTACATGGCTACCAAATAAAACCAAACAAACTTTATTTTCTAAATCCTTGATACTCACTACTTATCATCACTAATGTCTTCAAAGAAAAGAAATGCATCTCAATCAAATATAAACATCTCATCAGGCAAAAGAACTTCAAGTTCTCTACCAGAAAAAAAAAAATCTGTTGGTACAAAAGAGCAAATGTGAGTAGACTTGTTTGAAAGAATAAAATATATGTTCATATGTCTTTAGAGATTTTTCCACAACATACTTGTGGTCCAAACTTCAAGCATCTTTGCATCAATTCACCGGGACATATCAGGGCTCAGGGAAAACTCCACCAACGGATCCAAAAATGGAGATCAAACGAATACAGTAACAAGTCATCTTATTTGCATGAACTTGTACTCTCTGATATATTTTCAGCTGTCTGATCCAAGCCGAGGCATACAACATTCAACAACACATAGAATCAACATATAGCCAAAGTCAAATTGGACATGATGAGTATAATCTTCTCATTATTAAGATTACCTATGCAATATTGAATCCAGGAAATTATTTATTTATCTTACAGTTGTTGTGTATCTGATATTTTTATATATAGTTCAAACATCATGGGATATTGCACGATTTGCAGACCATGTCAAGAATTCAAGAGTAAAAAGAAGATAGTTCGTATTCAGAAGCAGATTCAAATCTTCACAAGTATTTTGTTCAGGCCTCGTTTGGAGTTGCATGAGCCAACAACTATCTTGGATATGCATGGTCGTATCATGGCTTGGTTTCTACCAGATATAATCTGTGAACGTCATTTGGTAAGATTTGTTAGATTGTGTCGATAATCACAACTTATTATAGGATATTCAGGACAACTACCATGTTGCGGTGCAGGGTCTCCATGAAATGCTAGCAAAATCTTCTCAGGATATGCCATCTTCCTGGCGAACAGCTGGGTTTAAAAATCAGAGCAAGAAACAACAAAGTTCAAAACAGGACATGTTACATTTTCCCCAGGGTGGTTTATGCAATGCCAAGAGGTAATGTTATACAGTGATGATTCTTTCAGATATATCATGGTTCAAATATTTATTATAGAAGTTGACAGACAAGCTCTATATTTCCCCAACTATAAAAACCCTAGAAGGAGCCATATTTCTTCAATCTACTGCAAATGTGGAGATTTTATGCAACACAATCCTTGCTTTGATTTCACCAGATCTTTATTCCATTGCTATGTGTGCAATCAAAAAACTACATGGTGGAGAAACACTGGCATCTTGGCACAACCATGTCAAACTATGGCTATCTGCATTTTCTGGTATACAAGTTATC